>CBVK0101271769.1:0-19175 GCA_900067695.1 Picea abies | reverse complement strand
ATTATCTCTTTTTCAAGGCGCTGAGTACTTTTTCTGAGGTTTTTCTATGCTAAATTGATATTTGGTTCTTAACATACACGACCTGTTCCATAGACAACTCATGTATGTACGTGACCTTTCGATAGATCACCTCGCATATGTACATGGCTACTTCCACAAAAACTTTCATATGCCTCATAAAATGTAAGGCTTGATCTTACCTCATGGATATCATTCTATTTTGGTTGTCAATCTTCTTCATCCGCTTCTGAAAGTGTCCAGGTTTATCTGTACTTGTACTCTAAGCTTCCATCCTTTCAACATTGTCTTCCTCCCAAGTTACATGTTCTCTTCTTTCCATGCTATATGAAACACTCCTCATTGACTTTCTCCTTGAATTCCAACAATCTTGAGCTTTGTGGCCAAACCCACTGCAGTTGTAAAATCTCATGGTGTGACAATGAGCAGCAATGTGTCCCACTTGATTACATCTTCAACATCTTAGGGTGTCATGGAACATTCCAACATCTTTCCTTGCATAATGTCTGCAATCCAAATATTTGTGACCATATTCATTACATGAGAATGTCATGGAACATTCCAACATCTTTCCTTGCATAATGTCTGCAATCCAAAGCTTTGTGACCATATTCATTACATGAGAAGTAGTGACCATGGAAAACATTTTCATACCTTTGATTTGGTGTCCACCTTGAAGATGTCTCTCTTTTGAATTTACTTTGAGGTGTGACCTGCTTCTTGGTGTCTTCCTTGCTCTGATCTTCTAAATATTTCCTTGCTTTGTGTAGGTGTTTGAATTGCATCTTTGTTTGCACCTTTTTCGAATTAAGGACTTACCTCATGCTGCTTAGAAGTGCTAACTTCAAAGTGTGTTGCCTCCTTGTTGTATCCAAGACCAGACCTATCATTAGGTGATCTTTGACAATTCAAGATTTCATCCAAGATTATGGAGTTGTTCATGAACTTTTTTGACTTCTCTACTTTCCTTCTGGATTCTTCAATTTGGGTATTCATATTGACATTGACCTCAAGGATTTTTCTAAGCTCATAATCTACCTTCTTATTTTCTTCTGCTTGACTAATTATATCGATCTTTAGTCTCTTGATCTCTTCTTCTTGTTTCATGAGTATTTTCCTTAATGCCATGGTATGCCTTTGGTACTTTTCTAGGGATTCCTTAATGTATTAATCAAGATCAAAATTAGGATCAAAAGTATATTGATCATCTTCTAACACATCTAAAACGTTATCTTTGAGCTTCAACAAATCTTCCTCTTCATCTATAAGATAACAGTTAGATGTTTCTACACAACCTTCTTCTACTTGTGATCCTTGATCTTTTCGTCAGGTGACTTATTAAAGAATTGTATTAAATGAGAATAAAACTAAAGTACACCATAAAGAAGGAAAAGCTCAAAAGGAAAGAGACATAAGCATGAAATATGAACACAAAACTTGATAACAAAGTTCTTCCCTGGTGGACTAGGTCTCCGGCTCCTGCTCTCAAATGGGTAGGCCTTTTTATTACCTCCACAAAAGAATTGGGAAAAATACATAAGTATACCTCATTCTAGAGTTAATATACAAAATCTTTGCTCATATCAAAAAACAAACATCACGATTGCATTCGTGGCATCGAATTACCTAAAAATGACTATCTCCATGCCTCGATCCAAGTCTGGCTCTTTCAGGCCCAAGAGACACCCTTGCCTCGGTTTCTGTGCCCTTCCGCTGAAATAAATGACTGGGAAAAATATTGAAACCCATTCCCTATCTCAAAATCTGTGCCAAAATCCATACGGGTGCGCCCTTGGTTCTCCTCCCTTCTTTCCCTGAACACTGGCGAAAAAGCCCCTTTTTATAATCTTTGCGGGTGGTTAGGAATAAATAAAGTGGTTGGTGCATTTGTAGGTGTATGCTATATTAGGCCATAGGTTGGAAGAGGTCCCGGGATCAAATCCCGCGAGCCTCGCCCCTTTTAACACATGGTTGCAACTGTTTTGGCGTGCACTACTAAATATGGCGGGGCAGTTGGCAGAGATTCTGGCGGTGGTTAAGTTTGGAAGTTGAATATATATGGTGGAGGTTTAGGCGTATATTCCATATATGGAGTGTGGTCGCATGAAATAACACATAACCAGAGGCTAAGCTGAGGGCCTAGCCCCTTTTCTTTTCCGCCCACATAGAACATTTAAGATTAAATAATATTTGTGCCATATGATGAACACAAACTATGTATTGGCATGTTGGCTAGCGCAGAGTTTTAAGGCTTTTGGTCTAGGAGGTTAGGAGTTCGACTCCTGTCGGCTTGAATATATATTTTAATGAATTGTACTGTAAGAGGCCAATGGGGGATTGCCACATGGCAACCTCTCATCGGCTATCCTCTACCATGTGTCAACCGGAGACTGGAACACATAACCTGCCACATGTACCTGTAAAAATCCACCACATATACCTGGAACATTGGACCACATCTCCCTTTACAGACGTGACACGTGTCACCCTTGCAGTGGTGACACATGTCACCTTGACCTTTGAATTTTTGACCAAGTTTGACCTGAACTTTGACCACTTATATCTTTCGATCCGTAATTCAGTTTGACGATCCATTTGCGCCATTAGAAATATTGTGATGCACTCTTCGCGACCATGCCATTTTAACTGAGTTTTGGGAACTTTGGATTTTTTCCCTTTCTCTATCTACTGAAGCCATTTTGAGCGTCCTGATTTTCCTCTGTGAGTTCTGAGTTGTTCTTAACCCTCTCTGGATCCTTTTTGGATCAACTTGTGTGTCCATGGATCTCCTTGAAGCTTGTAAGGCTTATAATGAAGGCCTACTCTGATACCAATTGTTAGACACACCAACCACACTTAGAGGGGGGTAGGTGAATCAATGTGAGGCTATTTTTACAACTTCTTACAAAACTTTAGTTAGCCATCACCATTCACAACATCATTACTTATTACTTATATTCACACTTAGTTGCTTTCATGTAAGCATATCCCAATGACATCTATTAACAATAAAAAACTATTCACCATCACAATAAAGAACACAATGAACATTAGATATATGTATAAGTTTGTTTTGTATTACAGACTACAGTCCTTGGGGTTTATCAACACCAATTGAAATGAGCACCAACTCAAAGAGAGAGCTAACTCTCAATACAAGACCCAACTTACATATCTCAACACCAATTGAGAAGAGGAATCCAATCCTCAAGTACAAGACCTAACTTGTAGACATAAAGCAATCAATAAAATTGTACCAACAATATATGCCAAGACAAGTGCATCAACTATACACAACACAACCTATCACAACAACCTATCACCTCAACCTGTCTCATCAATCTCATCATCCAAATCTGATCTACTCACAAAGATCAATCATCAATTCAACTCTCAACCATATGCACAATATCACCAAGTTAACCAACAAGGTACCTCTAGCAATACACCATACTCTCTATAAACCAAATACCATAAACCCTTACACAAGACCATGTGACAAAACCATACATTTAATCTTGTAGCAATCATCAAGACCTATACCATACCATGCAACAATTGGAACAATTCCAATATGTAAATCTGATGTGGTTGCCAAATTGCCAACTTTCTGCAGTTGCCAAATCTGTTGCCATGGTTTTGTTGTCTCGATTATGTTGCCATGGTTTTGATTCCGCGGTTTTGCTGTTGTGATTCTTCTGCCGCAATTTTTCTACCGCACTTTTTATGCCACACTTTTTCTACTGCAATTTTTCCGCCGCGCTTTTTCTATCGCGACTATGCTCTATCAATAATACCTCCCAAATAACCTTTCACAAATGGATATTCAATATTCAATATGATCAAAGATCATACTCATAAGAGACCCTTTCTCTCTTATTTATACTTCTCCAAGTAGCTTCCTCTAGGGGTTATCTTCTAACTAGCTTACCCAACTTCCTTCTTTTGGGGCTAACCCACTTCTAACCACTTTGTCCACTTACAACCACTTTATCCACAAACAATAAACTCTCCACTTCTAGTTGCAACTAATTTATTTTTAATTGTTTTGTTTTTTCAACCAATTAACCCATGACTAACCACTTTGACTGGTCGACTTCTTCTAGGAGCTTATAGAATAATTTGACTTCTTTGACCTTCTAGGGGATTCTAGATAACTCATGAGGGTTTGCCAACTTCACATGGCCATAACTCTCTAATCGTGAGGATTTAGGTGACGTTCCACATGTCACTGGAAACAACATGACGAGCACTATCCGTCTCACTTGCAAATTCACTAATCATCATTACATTAGCCCTCAAACAAACTTGAGTTCCAAACCACACATCTAGGATGACTCAACCACTTAACCATTTGGACTTTACAAAGCGTCTTGCCATGAGAGATTTCACCATAAGGGGACCACTTTGAGAAATGTATCCAAGAGTGTCTTTCCATGAGGGCTTGCGCCATAAGGGGACAACTTTGGAGTTCATCCATTTGGTACTTCCTATCAACCATGACATGACATCAATGATACAACACTATGACACCACTTGACATCAACCCTTCGACATCAATTACATCAATGACCACATGATCCAATAATACATCAATGATACAATTACATCGTTATGACAATACTTGACATCAATCCCTTGACATTAATGACAACATAGTACAACAATAGACACTCACGTACAAAAATCAGAGTTTATCTACCACCTATTCTGAGTCAACTATAATATAAATCACCAATTAATTGAGTTCACGTGAGTGGAAGAGATAGAAAGGAGTGCATGCATGAGACATTCATCCTCCTTCTCTTAAGCATGAAAAAATCAATTGTTGCATGAGCTAAAAGCAATTTTTGCATGCATGATTTGTCCTCCACTAGTCTAATCAAACTCTCCATTAGTCTAATCAAACTCTCCACTAGTCTAACTGAACTCCTAACTGAAATCAAACTGAAGAGGGAGGTGCCCTATTTTTAGGAAATACACTATGGAGAGAATATTATTATTCAAAGAGAATATTCCCACCTATGGATAACACCCTCCACATTAGAATAGAAAACTTAGGGAAAAATAATCATTAGGTGAGTCTGTAATATCTGCAACACCCCCCCTGAACATTACTATGGTGTAAATGATGAATGGGATCTAGCTACAAAGCCATGTTAGGTACCCATTTTTACAATGCATCTAAATGAATGAACACTAAAAAAACAAGGAAAGAGGGGAAACCTCATGGGAAAAAAACCACACAGTACAATGCATAAAAAATGAAGAAGGAAAGAAAGACAACTATTAAGGAACTGTGTCCTTCACTCCAAGGAGACCTCGAAAATGTTCAAGGTTATAAATATTTTGTTGAATATGTATATGTCTGTACGGATTTGATGAATTAGTTCCACTAGTAAAATGTGTGCATATATCTACTTTTTGTTATTGGGAAGAAGAATATATGAATCCCCTTCATTCATGGAAATTTTCCAATACAGATTCCCTTCAACCTCTACATAGTCCTAAGGGTTAAAAGAACTATGTAGCAATGCATGTGCATTATTGGTTCTATGGTTGTGAGCACATGTGGATCTCTCTCAAATTGGAATCTCACCCCTCTATGATCAACATGCTCATTTGCTAGATAATCGATTGTTGGTAGCATGGACTGTGCCCATTTGGGTCTTTGATCTCCATGATATCTTCTGAATCTTATTTGGAAAACATTTATGAAATATAGTTGACATCATCTTGAATGAATGGAACAAAAGGATGCACAAATTCATGTATATAAGTCTCTGCATATGGCTCCTAAGATGCAAAAGTATCTTCAAATTGAGAGGCTTGAACTTTTGGTGGATTTTATGTTGGCATTGTCTTGTCAATCTCCTGCATGCATTGTTCAAAATATTCCCTTATCTTGAGTAAGACCTCCAATTTGGTCCATAGTTCATCCAAAGTTGAGAGTGATGAGTTCTCTACATGATACTTTATTTCAAGAGAAACAAACATGCATATAAGTTCGAGAGCCATATCTTGTCTGTTGAGAAAATCATTTTTCAATTCTAGAGAATCAAGCTCTGCTTCTATTGACATGATTATTTGATATAAGCCTCTTCTTCCAAGAAGTTCTCCTGAGAAGAATAAGAATATTTTCCTTCCATTCAAAATAACTGTGTGATGTAAGACGTGTTGACAACGATAATTCCATTTTTCTAATTGTTGCAATTTTCTGATCCTAAACCTGGAAATAAAGTGCCCATGTGCTTTCTCCCAACAACAAAGCTCTGATACCATGTGAAATTCACATAGAACCTAGTTAGAGAAATTTACAGAAATATTTCAAAAAGAACTAGAGAGAAATAATTGAGAATGAATATACAAATTGTATTACATGAGTGTGTAATAAATACACAAAGAAACCCTAATAATAGGTCAATGTGCCATAGATAGTTGCATGAGGAAGAGAATTATCCTTTAGTGATGTAGATTGATATAGATACTCACTAACAAAAACCAAAGTTTTTCTACCACCTAGTCTCAATCAACTGTCAAAGCAATCACCAATTAATGAGTTCACACATGTGGAGGAGAGAGAAAGGCTCTCATGCCTTCCTTATCTTAAGCATGAAAAAATCATTTGTTGCATGAGAGAAAAGGAACTGTTGCATGCATGAGTTGTCCTCCACTAGTCTAACTAAACTCATAACTGAAGTCAAACTAAATAGGAAGGTGCTTGTATTTTGTAGGAGGCATCCTATTTTTTACGAAATATGCTCTGAGAGAATATTCTTATCTAAAGAGAATATTCTCACTTATGGATAATGCCCTCAACATTAGACTAGCAAACTTATGAAAAATAATCACTAGGTGAGTATAATATCTCCAACATTGAATACTGTTCAAACTTTCAACTCGAGATATTGCACCGAAGATCATACCTTGTCTCTCTTGCTTTCAATATCAATAGGTTGTTTCTCCAACCTCATTTGTTCCTCATAACTCTATTTACATGAACTTGTATTGCATGCTAGGTTTCAATGCATTCTATAAATCAATGAGTTCCAAATATCTTAACATTCTATATATCTTAATACTATAATGGTTTTAGTCAAATCCCTATAACATGATTGGATTTTGAGGGTTTCATTCTATAAGTGTTACAGAAAAATCACCCTGCAGATAAGTGGATGCTCTCTTGGACTCTAAACTTCTAAGGCCAAGACAAAAAGTGCTATTATTGACACTGAATTTCCTTTCTATGAAGCTAAACTATCAAAGAAGAAGAAGGAAGAAAAGTAAATACCTTTTTACCGACGTTTGTCCTTGCTCGATCCAGACTGATCTTGATCTCCATGTTCTTCAGAAGGTCCTACAATGCAATGAGAAACAACAATGAGAATTCCTACTATACCATGATTAAATTCATAATGGATCTATAAAAGAAACAAGTTCATGAAACGTACACAAACTTTAAAGGAAATAGGCCAAGCATTGATTTATATTAATGAAAATAGAATGAGATGCTTACAACCATGATGTAGATGAAACAACTTTACCAAGCTCTCTTTGTCCAGCCCCTTGCTCAGATAACCCACACACATAATCATGATGCTTCAATGACATATCCCTTATGCGATCATAAGTTTGATGCTTCACAATTTCTCTCTTTCCTTATGAGATCATAAGTTTGATGCTTCACAATGTCTCTCTTTCCTTATGAGATCATAAGTTAGGTGTTTCTCTATTTCTCCATATGCTTTTACCATGAGAAGGCCTCCTTTTATAAGCTTGGAAAGACCCAACCACCTTAGATATTCTTGGGATAGGTTGAGGATCTTCTCCATCAGTTGTGGATCCTCCCTAAGATGTAGCATTGATCTCAGATTCGAATCCAACTGATTTCCAAGATAAGGGGGATATTTCTATGATTCTCCTCAACAACCCAAAATTTGCTCAAATAGGCTAGCGCTCCCCCAAAAGGGTGCACATAGCACTGCAACTCTCCCCCAAAGAAGGCTAGGGATCACCGACGCTCCCTGAAAATGTATAGGTGAGCGTTGCCTTCCAAAAATGATTTTTGAGTGGTTTTTTCCATGGCAAAAGACTTGTACTCTTCATCAAATGATTTCTCCTCTTCAAAACTAGTCTTTTGAGGTGTCTTTTAAGTGTTCTTGATAATGTTGTTCGAGACACAACATAGGCAAGATGACAATATTATATTTGCAACAGTTACGGCCAAAATGCGACATTTGCGACATTGGTAATGACAACACTAAGCCATCATTGTAATGAACATTTTTTATGTGTAATAGATTGCCCCCCAAAGTGTGAAGTTAGAAGACGAGGTCTGATGACTGAAGTAATTTGTATATTTTTCCTGAGCAAGGGTATGGACTCAGAGAACCTGGAAGAATCTGCACACAACCATCAAACAATATTATGACATGTTTAGAACCCAAGGCAGGCATACCTATGCTTGAGTGATAAAGACTTTCAAGGTCTGGCCACCATAAAATACATTGCGGATCCATAATTGTATTGAAAACAAAGAGGTATAGCCACTGAATATACAATGTGGATATATACTTCCATTACCCGAACTAATCATAGCCACGAAGAATACACAGTGGATCTACAAGACGACAAGACATAACCACAACCAATACAAAGTGGATATATGTGACAGTATATGTGTCAATGTTCAAACGAAACTCTATTGCAAATTGGGGAAAGTATATATAAGAATGATGACTCAACCCAAGGTCTTCATACCAATCCTGATGTAGTACGAATATAACCATGCGAATAGATGTCCTGATGTCGAACATGGCAGAAATCACTTGATTACTGGTCAATAAGGTAAACCGTTAACAAGTACGAGGGAAGTCACCATTGATGTGAATGATTCCCAAGGTACTCTAGCACTTTCCAACGAATGTGAATGGATGAGCTGAAGTCGAACATCTGTGGAATCATCTGATCAAAGGTGAATGATGTAGACCCACTGTTGGATGCGAGAAGGCATGCCATTGAGGCATGCAGGTCCCAAGGTACTAACTAGTTCCTAAGTTTGGTTCCCGGATAATGTGTTGAAGTCGACAAGAATAGACTCGTCAAAGGAGGGTCTTGATGTATCCCCCATAAACGACACGAAACTGACATAGAGATGTAAATTGGTGGATCAAAAGAACATGGATTGACACGGGTATGGAAACAGGAAATTTGTGATGGTTGACTTTCGAGGCAGATACTTCCCTTGAACACTGAGGCATGACAACAAAAACATGACATGGACCAAAACACGATAATGCAGTGGATACTATGACTTTCATCAGGTGACCCAAAGGAGTAAGGAAACTCAGAGGATTGGTTCAATGCAGAGGTTCAATGAATTAAAATGCATGCAAAGACAAAGTGCCATGTTCAAGGGTGACTGCTAATGTTCTCAAAAACTGGTCGGCTTGCTTCCTTCAAATTCCCCCCCATCCAAATAGACGAGTACTTATTTTTTATTTAATGAGCTTGAGGAGGGTAACACATGATCAATATAACTCACCTTTAGTAAGTCCCTCTTCCTTTGTTTAACGAATTGGAAGAAGTAAGGGTTTGGTCCCATATGGGCCCTTCAATATATGATTGTTTAACGAGTCCAGAGAAGGTAAAATTGGTGGTTTTTCATATTTAGAGAGTCTGAAAATGACTTAAATATGACTCCAATGTTGTCCTTTTTCATAATGTTAGTCTTACGAGGATGAAAAAGAGATAAATTATCACTCGGAAGACGCCCTTTAAAACCTTTTAATGACTGGGAAAGGAAACAAGATCACTCGGCAATCTTTTCATGTTTAGAGAGTCTGAAAAAATCTTAAAGACGACTCCAGGGGGTTCCTTTTTCGTGTATCCATGCGAGTCAGAAAAAGAGATAAAATTTTATTCGGTCACATTCTCATGTATTTGCGATCACGAGAAAGAACAAAGACTAAGCTTGGTATTGGTTTGATTTTTACACAAGCTTGAAACAAAATTAAACTATGCTTGTAAATTCCCAACGTAATTTCCAAAGGTAGGGATACCCATGGATGGTTGGTACTTCGCCCCCAACTTGAAAAGCTAGTGGCTTAACTCTAGAATGATAATCAAAGGCTGGAGACATGCCCCCCCGAGCTTCAATTCATTCACTGACTTTGAGGTTGTCACCAATTTCTGTACGAGATGGAGAAAAAGGATAAGTGTGGATGAAATGAAGGTTCAAATACGAGACCTAAGGAAAGACTTGACTTGTTAGGAGAGGTGATTGTTTCATTTTTTAACGATCTTGACATAAGAAAATAACTATGCTCAAGGTTCCGGGTTCAATCCCCAGATTGTTGTTTCATTTTTTAACGAGCTTGTTACAAAGAGGAAAACTATGCTCAAGACCTCTGTTTTATTTTTTAACAAGCTTGACACAGAGAAGAGAAACTATGCTCGTAGCTTCTGTTTCATTTTTTAACGAGCTTGCCACAGAGAAGAAAAAATATACTCGTAGTTTCTTCTTGATCATGGCTTCCAAGAGGATAATTCTATGGAAGGAACACATGTCAAGGGAAAAACGTCAACTATGGCTTCCAAGAGATCTTCACTAGATGAAAGAGAAGCACTCTGGAAGGAATACATGTTGACGACCTCGATAAGAGTAGGGAGATATAACTCTAATATCCCTATCGAAGAGATCACCATGTCAACTACTGGATCTAAATCATCTATAGTTGAAGTCATGGGAGACAATGCCACATAATTAACATGTGGCAGGGGTGATACTATCTGCATATAAGAACCATTTACGGAGGTAATCCAGTTAGGACCGATGAATCAAAGTTGATCAATAGTCACAATTCTTCCATCGTGTGGGAAATATATCACAAGAAAATGAGTGGACACAATGGCTTTCATGGGATAGACATAATCCCGCCCAAGGAGTAAAGCGAAATCCAAGGGGTCTTGGACTACCATGACATCAATAAAGATAGTTTTCCCTCCCAAAGTTATGGGAAACTGAGGAAGGGTCCCTAAAGGTTGACTAGTTCTTCTGTTAAAAGCTAACATATTCTGCGTAACTGGTGCAAGCTGAGGGCAAACCAAAGCTTGCCAAGAAATAGAGGAAAAAATACTAATGGACGCACCTTCATCTATCAATGTCTGAGGAACATCCCGACCACAAACTTGTACTTTAATTTGGAAAGGAATGTGAGAGTGAAGACGAGGTCTAGTTAGCGCACCCCAATAAAAAAGGATGGCCTCATTACTTTTAGGGGGGTTCTTGGAAGAAGGAGGAATCCCCCCCAGTACGGTAGATTCTGTATTAATGAGAAAAATGTGGGCAATATCAGGTTTACTCTCTAGAGGGAGAGTAGGATCGACCGATGGTGGAACCAGATCGACCACTTTGGCACTCTTCAGAGGAGGAGTGGGATTGACCGATGATGTAACTGGAGAAACCACTTTGGTTTCACTTTTTTGATGAAGAGTGGGACTGATCGATGATGGAACTGGATTAGCTACTTGGGTTTTTGGTTCAATCAAGGAGGAAACTAGATTGACCACTTGATCAACTAGACTGATCGGGGATGGAATCAGATTGACTAGTCCATCAACTAACGATGGGTTGGGGGAAATATTATGATAACCAGTTAGAAGTTGAAGCTTTTCCAAAAGAGAAGAATCCTTGTCCATACAAGGACAAACGTGAGAGTAATGATCACCTTTGCATAATATGCAAGGAAACTTGACAGTTGTCTTCTTATTACCAACCTTAATGTCACTAGTTGACGGGGTATCACCAGCATGTGTAGCAGGGGCTGATGACGTGGAAGACCACATTTCTAAGGCCTTGGGGAGACCAGTGAAATCCCTCAGAAAGTGGTCACCCTTACAAAGTCTGCAAGGGAATTTGGGTTTAAGATTCTTCATTTTAGTCTTATTGACCTCATCAACGCTCCCAATACTATTAACAGTAGATGGTTGCTTGGATCCAACATTTGATGTAGTTGGAGACTTGGACCCTTTATGGTTCTTCTTCTTCTCTTTTCGTTTCTTCTTCTTCTTATCAAGTTGGCTACTCACTTTAGAGCTTTCACTAGGTGAAGAAGGAGAAAGGGAAGGAGACCCGATATGCGAATAAGGAGAAAGGTCGACATGAGGTTGATGTTTGGGTGGTGTTCTTACATCTGAAGCACTTGCTGCATTCAAGATCACTGGAGTGGAAAACAACCATACCGGTAACCCAATTGTGAGACTTGGAAGGCTCAAAGTAGCGATGTAAGGAGGACCAACGTTTCCATAGGAAGGAAAAACAAAAGGTTCCCCTAGCAAAGGGGTTCCTTCATTGGTCATTTCGGGATCTGACACCATAAAAATAAATATCCAACCTAGACTCTGCTAGGGAGAGAAAACAACACATGCTAAAAATCTAGTAAGAAAGCAAGCAAACAAAACCTTCTCACAATGAGCACACTAGTTAGTGATGAAATCCAACGTCGTGGGAACAAAGTAAGAAGGTGCTGAGATAGAGCGGGTGGAAAAGTTACGTTGATGACCTGCTTAACGGACTTACACCTTGGTGCAATATCCCATAGATAATCATGTGTATACCCTCCAAGGAGCCCGAGTGAGTTTGGCCAACGTCGATTCTAGGTACCGTGAAGACTTGCCCCTCCACAGTCACCTTGTGTAAAGACCCTAAAGAGATAGGCCACTAAGGTTATCAACTACACCAATGATGCCTGGGGAAACAATCGACAATCCGATCCAAGCGCAAGGGCAGGGTATCTGGCCAGAAATCAACTTGAAAGGCTTCCACTCATCATAGTGGGTATACCTTCAAGCGACCCCCATAATATGCACAATCTCTACACCAAGACTAACAAAGCAGGGTGAGTAGCTCTACTAGTCTAGATGTGACCTCAGGTTTGACCCTTTTGTGAGAAGGGCTTCCCAGGATAAAATGTAGAGATTAGATTTCACCGCTCCCTAACACAAGATTCTATGTTTGTTTTCAGCTTTGGAAAGTTATCTTTCACACCTATTCCAAAGCCCTACAACTAATCTAATGTAGGTTTTCTACTAGAGAAAACAAAAATGTCTAATCAATTTTTAGTTTAGCGCATGATTTTTAAGGCTGTTGTTACTCAAAAGGAAAATGGCATGGACAATATGGTGTTTTTACCGACTCTAAAGTTATGCAAAGAGATTAATATGCAATCTTTTCATTTCGATGAAAGCTATGATACGAGAAGGAGAAAACATTCATCATTCCAGATGCACAATGTCCCAAGATGTTAAGAACCATGCAATTCCGCTGCTTCAAATGCAAGCTAGTTTCACTACTCAAAAGCAAGAATGCATCTAACTTCTTCATTTGATTATGATGTATACAAAAATTAAGTACAAAACCTTCGATGCTTCTCTACTTTCAATCAGGAGAAAGAGTCCTATGCAAATGCAAAAGACATGAAGCAAAAGGGATACAAACAAAGCATGCATTCAAGGCAGTGAGGTATGAAAGAAAACAAGTAGAAACTTGTTCTAACAAGAAAGAACACCATAAAGGATTCTAAAACCAATCAATCATTCAAGGAACACAATAAAATGCGAAGAAGAATCCAAGAAATGATAGGGAGAAAGAGAAACCACTCAAAACTGTCGTGACAAAAACGCAGCTAGAAAAGGCAATTTCACATTTCTGAAAGAGGTTTCAAGATCCAATCAAGAAAAAAGAGAGTGAAAAGAATAAAAAAACATCAAAAACCAATCCAAACAACTTCACAAACCAACCATAGACTCTGGGTAAGGATCTCTGCAAAACAAGCTGCAAAAGACTGAGTAGAAGAAGGCAAAAACTCTCAAAAAAGAGACTAGCGCTCCCCCAGAAGGGTGCACAGAGTGTTGCAACGCTCCCTAAGACATTGTAGGGGAGTGTCAATGCTTTTTTATGGCCTACAGGGGGGCGTTGGTCCTCCCATAAACTCAGAAAAAGAGCCAAAAAATGAAAAGCAACTCACCCAAAATGCATAAAAATTGGTGAAAATGTAAGTGAAGATAGGAGAAGGGTAATGGATCATAAACAATCAGTAAAAATCATCTAAAAGGTGGGTAAAGGGTAGGGACAAACCAAGTAAATACAAATAGATGTTGATCCCCAGTGGAGTCATCAATTGCTGTTACAGAGAAATCCCCCTACGGACAAGTGGATTCTGTCTTGGACTCTAAACTTCTAAGGCCAAGACATAAAGTGCTATTATGGACACTGACTTTCCTTTCTATGAAGCTAAAATATCAAAGAAGAAGAAGGAAGAAAAGTAAATTCCTTTTTACCGACATTTGTCCTTTCTCTATCCAGACTGATCTTGATCTCCAAGTTCTTCAAAAGGTCCTGCAATGCAATGAGCAACAACAACGAGACTTCCTACTCTACCATGATTAACTTCATAATGGATCTATAAAATAAACAAGTTCATGAAACGTACACAAACTTTAAAGGAAACAAACCAAGCATTGATTTATATTAATGAAAATAGAATGAGATGCTTACAACCATGATATAGATGCAACAACTTCACTAAGCTCTCTTTGTCCAGCCCCTTGCTCAGATAACCCACACACAAAATCGTGATGCTTCAATGACATCTCCCTTATGAGATCATAAGTTTGATGCTTCACAATGTCTCTCCTTCCTTATGAGATCATACATTAGGTGTTTCTCTATTTCTCCATATTCTTTTACCATGAGAAGGCCTCCTTTTATAAGCTTGGAGAGACCCAACCACCTTAGAGATTCTTGGGATAGGTTGAGCATCTTTCTCCATCAGTTGTGGATACTCCCTAAGATGTAGCCTTGACCTCAAATTCAAATCCAATTGATTTCCAAGATAAGGGGGATATTTCCCTGATTTTCCTCAACAACCCAAAATTTTCTCAAATAGGCTAGTGCTCCCCTAAAAGGGTGCATAGAGTGCTGCAACTCTCCCCCAAAGAAGGCTAGGGAGTGCTGATGCTCCTTGACAATGTATAGGGGAGCGCTGCCTTCCAAAAATGATTTTTGAGTGGTTTTTTCCATGGCAAAAGACTTGTACTCTTCATCAAATGATTTCTCCTCTTCAAAACCAGTCTTTTGAGGTGTCTTTTAAGTGTTCTTGATAATGTCGTCTGAGACACGACATAGGCAAGATGATAGTATTATATTTGTGACACTTACGTCCAAAATGTTACATTTGCGACATGGTAATGACGACACTAGGCCATCATTGTAATGAGCATTTTTTTATGTGTAACAGTAAGGCGACCAAGGTTTGTAACTTGTGGTAGTCGAGAGGAGACACCCACAAAATAAAACTATATTAAGGGTTGGTGTGGCCTAGGTGAGGTGCAATCCCTAGGTGATTTTGACAATTTATATGCCCCTGAATCATGGTTTCTTAGACCACGAGCTAGTTCTTTAGGTAACAAACATGCTAGTAAACAAAGAAAATATTGTAATTGTTTTAATGTGCAAATACTAACAAATGAATCACACCCAAACAAACAAAGTTATGGACATCAAATTGAGAATCTCTTTTGCAACATTATAATATGTATTTTGAAATTGGTTTACTATGTTATTGTTAAAGTCACTTCATTTAATAATTTTCATGATCTGGAGAGTGTTGAAATCAATTCATTGGATCGATTTTGGTGGTATTGTTTTAATGAACTTAATTATTTTCAATGTACTATTATTGAAATCAATGCACATTGTGGCTTGTGTTATATCATTGTCGAAATCAATACAACTACTTGATTGCTCTAAATCATTTTTCATTGTATCATTATTGAAATCAATGCACCATATTGTTTTGTGTTATGTCAATGTTGAAATCAATGCAACTACTTGATTGCTCTAGATTTTTTTCACTATATCATCACTACAATCAATGCATGCTATTGCTTTGTTTTATATCATTGTGGCCGTGATATATTAGACACAACTCTAATACCACTTGTAACTCAACTTAGTGTTAGTTTTTTTTATTCAAACAAATCTATGAATTTGCATAGACTATAATAATAATAATAATTATGTTGACCAACCTTTGCATGTGTACTTAAGGTTCACTGAAAATTGTAATATTAATAAAGCATATTTTTTTTATTCATAAAGATTCTACACCTTATAATAACTTTGCATCACAATGACATGTTTAGTAATATTTCTTATAAATGGTTAGTCATACATTTCATATACCCAATTTTGTTTATTGTCTTGAAAATTTACTTTAAATAATTCAATGTAGAATAATTATTTTACAACTTGTATTTATAAAACCTTTTGTCGTTATTATACTACATATTATTTATAATAATAATAATAGTGATTAAATACAAGTAATTAAATAGTGATTAAATACAACCTGAATGGGCCTAATGGTTAAGAACATGTGTTTCCTCCTAAAAGGTCACATGTTCAAATCCAGAGGGGGGTAGGGCATGTATACCTCTATAGACTTTACCAGTAAAATTGCTGGGTGGAGGGGTCTCATACACCAATTTGGTGTCTGGCTTGGCCATGACCTTAAAAATAGATTATTATTATTATTATATCAATATCCTAATTTACACATATACTAGGTATTATATATAAACATAGGTATATAACTAATTATATTATACTTAATTTCTTATGTAGATAACTAATGAAAGTATAAATTATACAATTTGAAAATTGAATTTCAATAAAAAATATTCACCATTGTAAATTTACAAAACTTCTTAAATACCATTGAAATCATAAATGTTTTCGATAACACATATTTCAAATTATAAAATCAAACTAAATGTGCTAATACAAAATCGAATTATTGAAATCATAAATATTTTCGATAACACATATTTCAAATTATAAAATCAAACTAAATGTGCTAATACAAAATCAAATTATTGAAATCATAAATATTTTCCATAACACATTTCAAATTATAAAATCAAACTAAATGTGCTAATACCAAATCGAATTTGGGAGAATAGAATCACATTCTTATTTAAATTATATGGTCATGATGATGATGATGATTAACATCCACTAAGACCTAATTGGTCTATCGAACCTTAAGAGGGTAAGTGATTACTTGTGATTCTTTAGAATTTTGTTTTTGTGCTCGAAAAGCATTAAGAGAATCTTTCCAAGATCACCATACTTTTGTTGAGTTAAGAGGTTAGGAATGTTGGTAGTGTGATCAATATTTTGAAAATGAGATCTAATATGGGTATAGGATGGACAATCTAAGAGAAAGTGATTTTCATCTTCAACCTTCGTAGTGTCACAAAGGTGACACACTCTTTCATCCCAGGGCATTTTAGGACAACACATTTTAAAAATATCATATTATTTCATACTTGTGATCGAATTTTACCTATGGATTACATTACACTAACAACGAATTCTTATTGAACTTCAGTCCTATTCTTGTTGTATTTATCTGAGTAATAAATATTCTACAAATTTATCATTGATTGTGGTTTGATTAGGTGTGATGCGAACTATCGTTGCATAGTAATTGTTTTAGTTATTATTGATACCTATGATCCCTATTATCACCCAATCTAGCACTTGTGCAAAGACTTCATAAGATGTGAGATAAATGTAACAGATGGAAGCACTTACCACTGTCACCTTAGCAATTACTTCTCTCATTTTAGTGAAGGATTGAAATCCAACACAAGGGAGGCTTCCCTATCAACCTCAAGGAACCCTATAGAAAGAATGAATCAAGTCTATGACCTCGCATCTTGGTTACTCAATTATTCCACCAACTAGATCAAGGTTCAAGGTAAACACAAGGTGGTTGAGTGAAGTAGTTCTAGATTCATGCATGAGGTGTTATAAGACAACAAATTATATCTACCAAATCAAATAATTCAACTGAATGCCTCAAAGCACTACCTATCGAAGAAAAGGCTATGGTTGTTGTTATCACTCAGTTTGTAGTCTAGGTCAGGTAGCTTGAAAAGTAAGGATCAAACTGGCGTAACAGGAGCTTCCCCACCCACTGTCACCTCAATGGGGGGCTCTTTCTGTTTAGGGTGGCTAAGCCCAAGGGAGATGTCCCTGACAATCTGGGGTTTTGAAAGGCAAAGGGTTAAAGGACCAAGGTAAGTTTTTCCTTTCACAGATTATCGCCAAGAAGATAGTCAAGATGAAGATAAACCACAGAATGGGCACCTGTTTGCGAGACAAGGCAACAAAAACACTAATGCATGCAAAAGTGGTTAATACTTCATTTAATCAATGACTATCAATATCATATATGAGCACATATAGCAGTAATTATTGACGAAGTCAATGATTGCAAAAAATACTATGGCTTGTAATATTACTTCTCAATAAACACTGGAAATGATATATCATTCAATGTATACAATCAATCTTTGAATTAACATAAAATATCATCAAATTCTCATTCAAGACAAGAGTGTTGTGTCACTAGGCTTACTAGAGGTGACGTCAGCCTTTCTAGGGTTAGTTTGGTAGACAAAGAGGTGGACGTTTTGCAAATAGGCTAATGGAAAATATCAACACTTCAATATCTATTATTTAGATGACTAAGCCACAACGTTCTATATCAACCAAAAGCTTAAAAGAGGCATGACATCATCATCAATTTAGGGTTAGTGAGACGTTAGGGTTAGTTAGGGTTTGAAATTTAAGAGATTTGAAAGTGTTGTTTTAACACAAGAAGCTCAACGTTGGAGAGTTAGACTAGTGCCTTAGGGTATTCTGGAGTCAAGAAGCAAGAGGCTAGGTCTAGGGAGAATCTAAATCTAAGGACAAGAGAGTTAGGATTTATGGTGCTGCAATGGCAGGGCCATAGAGTCAAAAACCTAAGGGGAGGAGGCTCATTTCGGTGTTGCTTAAGCAAGGCCTCATGCTCCTCCCTCTTTCCTTAAAAATCCTTGGCAAAAATGGCTAGCTTCAAAACATAAATCTAGGGGTGAAAAATGTTGCAAGAGCAAGGCCTTTCAAACCCTAAAGTCAAAACCCCAGGTGTAAAATTAATTAGGCCTAGGACGTCTTCTTTCTTCAATTTATGTTTCAAAACTAACTCAAAGAAAGGGGAATTAGTGTAGCAACGACTAGGCTATATTCTCCTTAATCAATG
>CBVK0101271767.1:0-19953 GCA_900067695.1 Picea abies | reverse complement strand
ATTTTCTTCCTTTAAAAAAAATATAAAATCTTCAATGTTGTTCAATAGTTTATCATCAACATTCAATATACCATAATTCAATGCATAAACAAAACATAAACACAGAACGTCAAAATTTTTACATGGAAACCCAATGCAAGAAAAAACCACATAATGATTTTCTTGATTATCAAAGAGTACATTCATAGGAAGCCCCAACTTCCTATTTATCCAGCCACAACTGGAATGAGGCTCCAACCCCCTATTTGCAAGCTACAACATGAAGGAAGCTCCAACTCCCTATTTACTAGCTCCAACCAAAAGGAGGCTACAACCCTCTTTCCTTACCCCGTCTAACTGCCCTGAAATATAAATGTAGACAACCTATCACTACCTCTGTTGTTGATAACTTATTATTGTTTCTATCTTTGATACCTCTGTTGTTGTTATTGATATCAATATATCATCAAGACTGCAACCACACATACCTCATACCAAGATCCACAAGAGAGTTCTTCAAATCAAATGATTATGAATCACTGAGACATACTTGTTCCTGATTTCTTCATAATAACTCCCTAACATACTCAGGAAGACATACCTTCACCCTGAAGCTAACCTGGGTTTTTGATCATATGATCTTCAACAATTTTCTACACAGGTTTGCGACCTTCTACACTATCTACTCACGGGTATCCGTGCTTTTCTTCACCGCAGCTCATGGATGTCCACACTTTTTATCCTTAAACTCACATATATGCTCAAGAAACCTCTATCTATAATATATTCTCTATATGCACGAATCTTGAAAACTTCATCCCTCACTAGACTTCTCTGTCCTCGATTCACTACCTCAAATTTTTGAAAATGATATTCACAGAAGTGATATTCAATTGAATCTTCACCGTGTTTGAATGAGGATCTCATGATGAATTGAAAATAACATGCACATGAAACTAACATGCACCTTGTTAACTTATGATGCAACGTGTTAACTTCTGATGCGACATGTTAACTTCTGTTTGCAACTACTTTACTTTGACATGCAACTTTTTAACTTCTTATGCGACTCATTAACTTATGTTTGCAACTACTTTACATTGACATGAAACTTATTAACTTCTAATGCAACTTGTTAACTTCCTTTTTATAGCTTCTTTACCATGCAACTGACATGCAACTTGTTATCTTTTGTTTACAAATTCTTTACTCTGACATGCAACTTGTTAAATTCTTGTTCAAGTGTTGACATCAATGGAAACCAATCTTTCAACAATTCAATGATTAATCTGAACAATTAATCTCTCAATAATTAATCTCAACAATTAATCTCCAATAATTAACTTTCAAAAATTAAGCTTTCAAAAATCTCCCCCTTTGGTATTGATGGAAACACTTAGACACAACAATTCTCATGCTCATGCTAGCTCCCCTTGTCTTTATGCCTCTTCTCTTCATTTTCAAGCCTCTATTTTTCTCTTTCCCTTTGTCATCAATGACAAAGGGTAAATGCTCCTTGGGACTACTCCCCTTGTCTGTAATCTTCAAATATTTGTTGATGTTTGTCTTCATGGTGCTTCCTCATGTACATCTCTAATAAAAATCATTCAAAAATCATTCAAATATTTCATGATCACTGTTACTCTCCCCCTGTCACTGTGGGGTTGAAACTACTCCAAGTTTTTTTCCAAGATACTCAAAAGTCTCCCTCAAAAGAGGTTTGGTGAAGATATTTGCAATCTACTCTTTTGTACCTGTTAAGATTAATGTTTTTATTAGGTTATTTTCAATTTTCTCAATGTATTTCCAAAAACAACAACATAAAGAGGATCATTGAAAGAAACATAATCACAAGGTACATAACATTTTATCTCGGGAAACCCTCATGGGGGAGAAAACCCAACAAAAACTTCCTCAATAACAGATTTCCAATACAATGCCAAGACTAAGACCAAAAACTCCAAGAATAAACTAGGACTGAGCATGCGCCTCTCTTCTCCTTCCTCCTGCAACCGTAACTTCCTTCAAAATATGTGCACTGGATGAGTGAGTGAGTGAATGAACAAGTGATGTTCCATCGTCACTTATAAATACTTGTTGACGAGGTGCTATGGTTGTGTCTCTTCACTTAGTAGGGCCGAATTCTTCTAAGAGAGGTTAAAACCTCTTTGTAAAACCTAGGGGCCAACTTTACAAATTCCACAACACAAATATGGTTTGACCAATCCACAAAAGGGGATTCAGTCTTATACAAGTCTCTACATGATGAATCAACAAAAGGGGATTTGATCTATAAGATAATAAACCAAATATAGTTAGAATATTCTTTGAAGTTACAATATTTCAACACTCCCCCTTAACGAGAAGGGTATTCTACTGACATAACCCAATACAACATCATTAGGAGAGAGAGAGGGAAACATCATTATCAACATATGGAACAATGACTGACACATCTACAAATCATCATAAGTTTTTCTCATCATCATCGTTCACAACATGGAGTTGGAGTAGCATCATCATCATCATCGATATGAATCTAAAACTTCAACATCAATTAACATAAATCTAGAACAACAATATCACCAACCCAAGGCTGCCATCATCAACAACACAAGGTTGGAAAAACAACATCATCAACATGAGGCTGAGACAACAACATCATCATCATATGGCAACAGAATGAAGCAGGTGCAACAACAACATTTTTTGGTACTCTGACAGACCATCCTTACCGGACCTTCGTGATCTTCCCAAGAATCATAAGATTCCCTAGGATATAAAATCCTAAGAAGCTACCATGTGGTACTTTGACAGAACATCCTTACCAAACCTTTGGGATCTACCCAGGAATCATAATATTCCCTAGGATATAAAATCCTAACAGAGCTACCACTACTGACCACAACTGGCATATACATGCACAAGTACTTTGATAGACCATCCTTACCAGACCTTCAGGATCTTCCCATGGATGATCAATCCCCTAGGATATAAAATCCTAACGAAGCTAAATGTTGTTGGTTAGGATACTAGAGTATCATTAGCATCACTACCCCTTTCGAGGGAGTTCCTTTTGGACTACACCAAGCTTGTCTCAGAAGTACTCAAACTTTACATGAGACATAGGCTTGGCCAACACATCTGCAACCTACTAATTTGTACCGACATATTGGAGATTTATATCTCCCCTCTGCACCATATCACAAATGTAGTGATATCAGATCTCTATGTGCCTCAACTTATCATGGAACACTGGGTTCTCCATCATCTTTATACAACTATGGTTATCACATAGGATCACGGTGGCTTCCATCTCTATATCAAACATACTTGTCAAAAAATTTGAAATCTGTATGGCTTCACAACTGGCGGAACATGCTGCAATGTATTCCGCTTCTACCGTGCTGAGAGCAATACTAGATTGCTTTCCGATGTGCCATGAAGTCATGGTTGACCCCAAACTGAAACAACACCATGAAGTGCTCTTTCTATCATAAGCACTTTCAGCCCAATCTGAATCAATATAACCATACAGTCTGAAGTCATGATCTCCAGTATAAGAGAGACCATAATCCAACGTACCATTAAGGTATCAAATCACATTCTTTGTAGCTACAAGGTGAACACGTCTGGGCTCTACCAGATACCAACTCAAGGTGTTCACAACAAAGAATATATCTGGCTTGGTATTCGTTAGATACTTCAACGAACTAATAATTTGTCTGTATAGAGTAAAATCTACCAACTCTGACGAAGTATCAACCCATAGCTTCAAATTTGTTTCCATGGGTGTGTTCATGGATTTACATTCCAACATATCAAATCTCTTCAATATTTCAACTGCATACTTCCCTTGGTTAAGGAAGATCTTCTCTAGGCTCTGCCAAACTTCAAGACCTAGGAAATAATGCATCAAGCCTATGTATTTCATCTCAAACTCTCTAGAGAGTTTCTTTTTACACTTTGTGATGAAATTTTATTCTCTTGTTAAGAATAAGTCATTAACATACAATAGCAATATAACTGGCTCACCATTCATAACCTTGAAGTAAAGGTTAGAATCATCTTTACTCTTGGTAAAGCCTAAGCTTGTAAGGAAACTATCGATTATTCCATACCAATCTCTAGGAGCTTGATTCAGCCTGTACAAAGCTTTCTTCAACCCGCAAACATGAGTCTTTCTATCTTCAATTTCAAATCCTTGTGGTTGTTCTATATACACTTCTTCTTCATTAACACCATTTAAGAAGGGTGTTTTCACATCCATCTAGTGTAACTTCCACTTCATTTTGGCTGCAAGAGATATGATGGTTATGATAAAAGTGTATCTAGATACAAGAGAAAACATCTCTTCATAATCAATACCTTCCTTTTGAGAAAAACCACGAGCCACAAATATTGCTTTATTTTTTTCAATACTTCCATATGTTGTGTTTTTTATCTTGTATATCCACTTGGAAGATACCACATCTTTGTTCTTTGGTCTGGGAACTAATTCCCATACATCATTCTTTATAATGGACTGGTATTCTTCTTTCATGGCATCCACCCATTCTTTCTTCTGAATGGCTTATTCAAAGCAAGTAGGTTCCTTTTCTATGAGATCACACATCAAGGCCATGTAGTTGGAGAATGGCTTAGGTTTCTTGATTTGTCTCATGGTTCCTTCTGGGGCACCATACTTCTCTGCATATTGAATAAGTTCTCTCACCCAATCTGAATTTATCTTTTGAGAGATTGTCATAGGAGAAGGTTCTTGAGATTCTATCATATCATGATTTTCTGGAATCTCATCATTAGGGGTAACTATAACTTCCTTCACAGGTTCTGCAACTCTAGGAGCTATAGGTTCTTCTTCATATACTTCTTCAAGATAGCATTTCCTTGATCTCTTGAGTGGTGCATCTTCATCAAAGGTTACATCTATGCTAATATCAATATTATGGTAACCTGGTATGTAACTTCTGAAGGCCTTAGAGACCTCTCAATATCCAACAAATATTCCTTTCTTTCCCGAGGGATCCAACTTAGTTCTCTTTTCTTTTGGAATGTATACAAATACTAGACAACCAAATATTTTGAGATGTTTTAATTTTGGCTTCTTCCCAATGAACATTTCTTTGGGATATTTGAATCGAAGTGCACTATGGGATAATCTGTTTTGGACATATACTATTTTTCTTGCTGCTTCAACCCATAAGTGTATTGGAAGATCTTGATCGTAAATCATAGTGTTTACTGCTTCCATAATTGTTCTATTCTTTCTTTTTTCTATACCATTTTCTTGAGGATTATAGGGATTGGTGAGCTCCCTCTTAATCCTGAAATATCTGCAAAAGATTCCAAATTCATTTGAGGTGTACTCTCTTCCATTATCTGACCTTAGTATCTTGATTTTTCTTTCAGAGAGGTTTTCTACCAAAGCTTTGAATTCCTTGAACTTTCTAAGTACTTCATCTTTTGATTTCAATAAATAAAATCGAGTCTTACGAGATTAATCATCAATAAATGATACATGGTATACATACCGGCTTATATAGGTAGATGGCATTGGACCACATACATCTGAGTGGATGAGTTCCAAGATTCCTTCTGTTTTACTGTTTCTCTTTGGGAAAGGATTATTTATGTTCTTTCCTTGTGCATATCCCTTGCATATACCTTCATGATCAACCCTAAATTATGGTAAACCTATAACTACATTGCTTACATATGGTAAGGCTTTGTAGTTGATGTGAGCTAGTCTTCTATGCCAAATTTCACAAGGATTTTCAGTAGAGTGAGTTAAGGCTACATCTCAATAACTTTTTAACTTATACAAACCTCCTTCTTTTGTTCCAATAACAACTGCATCTTCTATAGTTTTTCCTTTATGCCACATAAGAACTTCATCATCTATTAATGCAACCCTGAAACCTTTATTATCTAGAGATGAGATAGAAAGCAAGTTCTTTGTCAAACCTGGTACATAGAGTACATCCTTCATTCTCATTGGAGTTCTTGAATCTAGTTTGTAGGTGGATTCTCCCATTCCTTCGATAGGGTAATTATAGTCATCTCCAAGTGAAACTTTCTTGGGAATTACTTTTCTGTAAGGCTAGAGAAAATGTCTTTATGTCCTGTCATGTTCTTAGAGGCACCGCTATCTATGAGCTAAGTATCCTCTCCATGTGTCACAGATCCTCAGAGGGCAGAAAAAAAAAAAAAAAAAAGAGAAAAAAAAAAAAAAAAAAAATCTTCAATTTTTTCTTTAGTCAACTTCTTGGGTGGCTCATCATCTTTAGCTGCATGGGCATGATGTCTTTTGTTATTTCTCTTCTTTTACTCTTCCTTTCTGGCAGGATAGTTCTTAGCAATGTGCCCCATCTTATCACAATGATAACATTGATAAGAGAAAAAGTCTTTTCCCTTTCTTTGACCCTTATAATATTTTTGGAATCTCTTTGGAGGATGATATTCTTTATGAAAATTGATCTCCTTTTGGAAATGAGACCTTTTATTTCCTCTTTTAGCATGAGAAGCTAGGGATTGATATTCATCCCTTAATAGTACGACTTCTTGGTTGGCTACTCTGGCTTCTTCTTGAACAAATTCTTCCCATAGACTGTCAAATTAGAGTTTCTCTTTTCTTGCACAGATAGTTTGGATGAAGGCATCCCAAGTTCTTGTGAGACCATTAAAAGTTGTCATGATGAGTTCATATTCATCCAAGTTGTCTCCAATTTCTTTTAACTGTTGGCATGTTTTACAGACAATGTATGCTTATCATTGATGGCAAGTACAACAACGATGATGACCTGAGTACAGTCATTGATGGCAAGTACAACAACGATGATGACCTGAGTACAGGAAGGATGTGCCAGGCAGGCACAAGAAGTATTTTGGGAAGACGATGTAGAGCTAGCTTGAAAAGATTAGAGTATGCAACGATGGATCTCATTGATATTTCCTGATGAACGTCAGATTTGAGCCCGAGGTCCGACCAACGATGGATACAGAAAATCTGCATGCTCTTTAACGAGCAAGGTGTAATGCGAAATCCCAAAAACCTGAAATGGGTGCATCACTCAAAGTAATGGATACCAGGATGTTGGATACCAGGAGATAGAGATGTCATAGATTCTCGTCATCAGGAGTCCCGAAGTGTCGAAATGCGAAATCCTGAAAACCCGAAATAGGCACATCACTCAAAGTAATGGATACCGAGATGTCGGATACCAGGAGATGGAGAAGTCAGAGACTCTCAACATCAGGAGTCCCAAAGTGCCGAAATGTGAAAACCCGAAACAGGCGCATCACTCGAAGTAATGGATACCGGGAGATGGAGAAGTCAAAGACTCTCAACATTAGGAGTCCCGAAGTGCCGAAAAGCGAAATGCTGAAATTCCAGAAGCAGGCACATCATATCGGGATTTTGGTTACCGAGAGATGGAGAAGTCATATACTCTCATCATAAGGAGTCACAAAGTGCTGAAATGCAAAATACCAAAACAAACACATCAACAAACCACGTCAGCTAAGGACACGTGGCATAATCAGGTAATGACAAGTGTCAAGATGATTCAACATTTTAGGCACATGTAAGTCACGAATTAGAGTGACACGTGGTAGCTATTCGACACGTGTCAATCCATGTGTGACATCAACAGGTTTACATCACATCAGAACTTTCTATTTCAGAGTTCTACATAGCAAGCAAAAAATCACGATGTCTCAAACTCCGAAATGCTTAAAGGGACCATTGTGAGTCTCGAAAACTCAAAGGGAAAAACGCCAAAATCCCGTCAACCGTCCATCTCAGTGGGTTATGTGAACTGTCCGATCACTTCGGAGATTTTGTGATCATGAATTTTGTAATGTTGGAGTCATGATGACTCGAAAGGGAAAAATGCTGAAATCATGAAATGTGAAACCACGATCTAATATGAATCGTTGATCAAAGGGAGATTGTGGACTGTTGATCCGACTCCCTTTCAGAGTTTTAGATACTGGGAGATGGAGGGGTCAAGGCTCGAGACCCTTCATCATAGGAATGTCGAATTTCTGAAAATACAAAATGAAAAACATGGTTAGGCTCAGCAAGAGGTCACAGTCCTTGGTCACATCGGCAGAAGCTGGAGGAAGGAGTTAAGCTTCTTTTTCTTTTGGAGTTTCGGGGGTCGAGAAATGGAGAGAACTAAAATCTTCCACTGCAGTGATCTCAAAATGCTGAAGATCGGAATGCCAAAATGAATGCAAGATCCCATGGAGCCAATCCAATGGTGCAGGTGAATTTGGGCACGATCAGAGGGCTAGTATTTCTCCTTGCAGTGTAACTACTAGAAACCACTGATGGTTTTTGCTAGAGGAGTCGAAGACACTTCGACGTGATTGACAGAGAAGGTGAAGAGTCTCAAGGGATCTTCCAGTAGGACAAAATATTGTTCATGGAGGCGATTGACAACTGGATGAACGTAGGAGCCTGTAACTGCAACATAATAGTTGAGCTCGACTGTAACAAAAGATGAAGAATCTCAATTGATGGTGAGGCGAAGGAATTTGATTATGACACCCAGTGATGATGGATAGATGGCATGAACAAACAGAGAAGTTGAAGAGTTTCCATGATGAATAGGAAGAACACTCGACATGCAGAGGATGCAGAATCATGAGATACAGAGGATGCACAAGATGCATAGGAAGTATAAGAATGTGGAACAAAGAAGAGATTGGGGTTGTTGCTGTTAGGAGTGATGCATGTGCAAAGAAGAAGGTGGAGTGCAACAACTGAAAGGTATAAAAGACAAATGGTTCATTGAAGAGGAATGGTGCATAGAGTACAAAAGATAAAAGAACAGAAAGTGCAAGGGATGCGTGCAGGATGACAGTGAGGGAGACAGAGTAGCGAAATCTTGCAGAACAATGATGAGACTGGTAAGCTGTTGTTGAACATTATATCACTGTAATAAGTTTCAATAACACATTTTAATAAAACAGGGTGGTAGGGAGGTGCTAGGGAGGACTGGTGTCCTCAGAGGTTCAAGTGGGTGCTTGAACACAGGGAGTTGGTGCTTCCTTCTAGTTGGTTCTAGAGAAACCATGGAGTTGGTGCTTCCTTTTAGTGGGTGCTAGAGAAAATAGAGAGTTGGTGCTCTCAGCAAATTGCAGCTTGCAAAATCAGAGGTTGTAGCCTCATAATGAGTTGGTGCTCATATGTATGATAATGTAAAGAATGTAAATAATACTTATCATACAAAGAAGAAGACATTTTTACCCTTTATGGGTTTCCTTGGGAAATATCTTTCTCTGTGTATCTCATACATATGACTGATGCTGAATGTGCCATGGCTTATTTCCTTGCATTATTGTGATTATCATTAAGTACCCAGTAAAGAATTTAAAAGAAGCATAATTGTTTAAGAACGGTAAAAACTGATTCACCCCCCCCTCTTAGTTGTCCAACAATTGGTATCAGAGCCGACCCATTTTTATCTAAAGGTAGATCCTAGAGATTAAACATGTCAAGCCATGAAGGAAATTCAACCAATAAGGCCCCTCTATTCAATGGAACAAAATTTGCCTTCTGGAAAGTTAGAATGAGAACCTACATAATGGCTTTAGGTGCAAATGTTTGGGATGTGGTAGACACTGGTTATGTAAAGCCAGTTGTACTAGCTAATAAGGATGTCAAACTAGAATTTAGCTTCAATGCTAAGGATGTGAATGCTATATTGAGTGGGCTTGTAGAAGAAGAATTCGTAAAAGTTATGCATCTAGAAACTGCCAAAGAAATGTGGGAAAAACTCATTAACAATTATGAGGGTAATGAGAAGGTAAAGGATGCCAAGCTTCAAACCTACGAAATGCAGTTTGAACAGCTGAAGATGAAAGAAGATGAAACTGTTGGAAAATACTTTCTGAGAGTAGAAGAAATGGTAAATGAAATAAAAGCACTTCATGAAACAATTGAGGAACCTTCTTTAGTTCAGAAAATCTTGAGATCTCTCCCAGATAGGTTCAATCCGAAGGTCTCTGCTATAGAAGATCTAAATGATCTAAAAACCTTGGAGTTTGATCAACTTCTAGGAACATTGACTACATATGAAATGAGAATAGTTAAAGATAAAACCACCTCTAGAGAAGCATTATTTAAGGCAGATAAGAATGAGGATTCTAAGCCCAATGAAATTGAAGAAAAATTTGTGAAGAGACTGAAGAAGGGATCAGGCAAATACAAAGGTAAACTGCCTTTCAAATGCTTCAATTGTGGTAGGATAGGTCATTTTGCAAATAAATGTCCCCACAAAGGAAAGGATCAAACTTTTGATAATGAGGAGAAGTACAAACACATAAATTTCTTTAAAGAGAATACCTTTAAGAAGAAAAGTCTTTGTGTAAACAATGATGATGATCCTTCAGATGATGAAGACAATGATTCATCTATTGAAGATAAACTAAATGACTTCATATTTATGGCCAAAGAGGACTATGATAATAACAACACAGGGAGTGATGTTAATGAAGAAGAAGCTGTGGTTGACATGGAAGGAGAACTGATCAGTGCATTGGAAGAGATTGACAGACTAAGAATCAACAACATAAAGCAAAGACAATTGCTGATACAGTTCAAGAAAGATAGTAAAGAACCTGATAAAGACCTTGTCCTACTAGAAGTAGAATTGGAAGAGGCAAAGAAAATCAAAGACATTATGAAACAACAGTTATTAGAAAAAAAGGCAAGATGTGAAGCATTAGAACAAGAAGTAGTGAAAACTAGGAAAGAGATGGAGAAAGTTCAAGCCTTGTACAATCAGAGTCTATCAAGTATCAAAGCCTCAAAAGGATTATCCACCATTCTGAATCAGCAAAGCAATCCAAAGATGAAAACTGGTTTGGTTTATGAAAAGGGATCAAGCAGTGGTAAGCCAGGAAATAAAGAACCCATCAAGTTTGTCAAAAGTACAACCAATGACAACAACAAACCTGCAGAAATAAAGGAAGACAATCATCCGCCCAGGACGAGTAAAGAAAAAGGTGCCAGGATTGAATCGGTAGAACAAAGAAACAATGCGCTCTCTGCTGAAAGATGTCATCAACAAGGAAGAAATCGATTTGCTCAAAGAAGACAACCACTTTCCAGGTACAAAGAATTTTTCTATGGTTATTGCTTCTATTGTTCTAATTTTGGTCACAAAGTTGTAAATTGTTCCTTAAGACTTAGACATGAGAAATTAATATTTTGAAGGAATAAATACTTCCCACAACAAATATTGATACAGCCAAGTAACAAACCTTCACAGACTGCAAATTGCCAAATTAAGTCTAGGAACATGCAACTAAGGAGGTCAAGAAATAATCAATAGTCAATAAGTAGACAACGCTGCAACAATAAGTTTTACCTATTGAACAATGAGATTGAATGCTACATCTGTCATAACTTTGGACATAAATCTATTGACTTTCGTTTAAGGAACTATGAACCGGATTCGAAATCCCCTGCTGAAAATGTCAAGTTTTGGAAGAAGAAGGAAAGTGACAAGTGTGGATTAGTATTGTCCGCTCAAAGAAAAATGAACCCTTGGTATATAGATAGTGGATGCTCCAAACATATGATGGGAGATAAAGGTAAGTTTCTATCCCTGAGTGAAGGCAAATCGGGAAATGTAACTTTTGGAAATGATGCTCCAGGTAAAATAAAGGGAAAAGGGATGGTGAGCTTAAGTAATGGAAAAGGAAAAGCCCAAGATGTTCTACTTGTAGATGGGTTGAAACATAATCTTCTCAGTGTAATTCAAATGTGTGACAAAGGATGTGAAGTGGTGTTCACATCCAAGGACTCAAGATAAAGTCTGTAAACTCAGGACAAGTGGTGGCCAAAGGCATAAGGATAGAAAATAATGTATATGTGCTGAAAGAAAATAGAGAATAAAGTCATCTAAGAAAATATGATGAAAGTTGGTTGTGGCATAGGAGACTTGGGCATCTAAACTTTGACCACTTAATCAAACTCAGAAATCTCTAGGCAGTAAAAGATCTTCCGAGAATATCAAATCCCTAAGATTCAATGTGTAAACCTTGCCAAGTAGGAAAGCTAAATAGGACATAGTTTAAGTACAAGAGATTTACTTCAACATAGAAGCCACTTCAACTAGTTCATATGGATTTATGTGGACCATCAAGACAGGAAGGCACAGGGAAAGAAAACTACTTCATGCTGATTATTGATGATTACTCTAGACTTACTTGGGTTGCCTTTCTCAAAGAAAAAGCTGGAGCATTTGAGAAGTTTAAAATATTTAAGGCTTTAACTGAGACTCAAACAGGAAAGAGGTTAAAGGCAGTAAGATCAGACCGAGGAGGAGAGTTTATGTCAAGTGACTTCAAGGAATTCTATGACAAACATGAGATCAAGAGAGAATACACAATCCCAAGAACTCCACAACAAAATGGAGTAGTTGAGAGGCAAAACAGAACAATGTAGGAAATGGCCAGGTCAATGATGAATGAGAAGAACATTGGTCAAACCTACTGGGTAGAAGCAATACACACAACAGTCCATGTTCTTAACAAAGCCCACCTCAGACCACAAAGTGACAAGACGCCTTATGAACTGTGGTTTGGGAGACCTGCCTCAATTAAACACTTCAAAGTATTTGGTAGTAAATGCTACCTAAAGAATAATAATGAGAACATTGGCTAATATGATGACAGGGCTGATGAAGGTATATTCTTAGGGTATGCTACAAACAGTAAAGGATACAGATGCTATAATAAGAGGCTGCATAAAATGGTTGACTGTATTGATGTAAAAATTGATGAAGGAATCCCAACAAGAGAGATGTACAGGAATGAGTCTTTTACAGAAGACACAACTAAAGATGAAGCTGTACAGGTCCAGGAATCAGAAAATGAAGACTCTAAATCAGATGAAGACACAGACACTTAGACAGACTCAAATCAATAGTCAACTTCAAATTCCTCCTCCAGAATCATTCAAAAGAATCATCTTGCAAGTCAGATAATTGGAGAAAAACACAAAGGTGTACAAACTAGGAGAAAGCTAATCAAAACCACCGAACAATCTCATATAGCTTTCATATCCATGCTGGAACCCAAGAATTTCAATGAAGCCAACAAAGATGACCGCTGGGTTAAAGCAATGAATGATGAACTTGATCATATTGAGAAAAACAATACGTGGGAGATGGTTCATAGACTTGAAGGTAAAAACATCATTGGATCCAAATGGATCTTTAAGAATAAGTTGAATGAGCAAGGACAAGTTGTCAGGAACAAAGTAAGGCTAGTCTGTAAAGGATATGCTCAGATAGAAGGACTGGATTATGATGAAACATTTGTGCCCGTAGCAAGATTAGAAGCTATTAGAATGTTTCTTGCCTATGCTTGTCATAAAATATTTAAAGTCTATCAAATGGATGTCAAGTCAATTTTTCTAAATGGATATTTAAGTGAAGAAGTTTGTATGGAACAACCAGAGGGTTTCAAACTGTCTGATAATTCTGACTTAGTATGCAAGCTGAAGAAATATTTATATGGGTTAAAACAAGCCCCTCGAGCCTGATATCATAGACTGGATACGTATCTCAAAGACAAAGGGTTCAAGAGAGGAACAATGAACAACAATCTGTATATTAAAATAGAGGATAATGATTTGCTCATCATATTGGTCTATGTATATGACAACATCTTCGGATGTAATAAGGATCCATTGGTACAATGGTTTTCTTTTGCCATGGAGTCTGAGTTTGAAATGTCTATGATAGGATAACTGTCATTTTTTCTTGGTCTGCAAATTAATCAGAGGACTGAAGGGATGTTCATTTCTCAAGAAAAATTTCTAAGAGAAATGCTGAAAAGGTTTCAAATGGAAGATTCTAAACCTGTGGATACACCTATGGTTACTGGATGTAAATTAAGCAAGGATGATGACTCACCTGATGTTGATCAAAGCTCATATAGATCAATGATTGGCAGCCTGTTGTACATCACAAAATATCACCCAGACATAATGCATGCTGTAGGAATGGTAGGAAGATATCAGGCTGCACCTAAGCATAGTCATTTGCATGCTTTCAAAAGGATATTCAGATATTTAAAAGAAACAATGACTTATGGTCTATGGTATCCTAGAAATCAGAACTTTTAGTTAACTGCTTATTCAGATGCAGATTGGGCAAACTGTGTTGATGAGAGAAAAAGCACCAGTGGAGGAGCATTCTTCCTGGGTGACTCTTTAGTAGCATGGCTTAGTAAAAAGCAAGGTTCCATTTCTTTATCAACCACATAGGCAGAGTACATTGCTGCTGCTACCTGCTGCACTCAGGTATTATGGGTGATTCAAACACTTGCAAACTTGGAGGTAAAATACACTGCATCGATCCCAATTCATTGTGATAACACTAGTGCCATCAGTGTGTCTAAAAATCCTGTATGCCACTCCAAGACCAAGCATATTCCCATAAAATATCATTTTCTGGGAGAGCAGGTCACCAATCAGATTGTTCAGGTCCATTACATTCCAACCACAGAACAAATTGCAGACATCTTTACTAAACCCCTAGCCAAGACACCATTTGAATATCTCAGACAGAAGTTGGGTGTCATCCCGTCTCACATCAAAGAGAGTCCATCCTATTAGGGGGAGTCTTGTATTGATTGCATATCTGATACCTCCTAAAAATACTACAATAGCTTAGGGGGAGCATGTTTTCTTTGGCATTGATCTCAAAGGGGGAGAAAAGAACAGGTACGGGTGCCTTTGTTGCCATCAATGCCAAAGGGGGAGATTGTTGGTATGTTTTACAGAGAGTGTATGCTTTTCATTGATGGCAAGTACAACAACGATGATGACCTGAGTACAGGAAGGATGTGCCAGGCAGGCACCAGAAGTGTTTTGGGAAGAAAATGCAGAGCTAGCTCGACAAGATCAGAGTATACAACGATGGATCTCATTGAGATTTCCTGATGAACGCCAAATCTGAGCTTGAGGTCCGACCAACATTGGATCCAGGAAAATCTGCACGCTCTTTAACAAGCAGGGTGAAATGCAAAATCCCAAAAACCCAAAACAGGCGCATCACTCAAAGTAATGGATACCAGGATGTTGGATACTGGGAGATAGAGATGTCGTAGACTCTTGTCATCGGGAGTCCCGAAGTGCAGAAATGTGAAATACCGAAAACCTGAAACAGGCGCATCACTCGAAGTAATGGATACCGGGATGTCGTATACTTGGAGATGGAGAAGTCAGAGACTCTCAACATCAGGAGTCCTGAAGTGTTGAAATGCGAAATCCAAAAAACCTGAAACATACGCATCACTCGAAGTAATGGATATCGGGATTTCGGATACCGGGAGATGGAGAAGTCAGAGACTCTCAACATCAGGAGTCTCGAAGTGCTGAAAAGCAAAACGCTGAAATTCCAGAAGCAGGCACATCATATCGGGATTTCGGTTATCGGGAGATGGAGAAGTCATATACTCTCATCATAAGGAGTCTCGAAGTGCCGAAATGCAAAATCCTGAAACAGACACATCAACAAACCATGTCAGCAAACCACATCAACTAAGGACACGTGGCACAATTAGGAAATGAAAAGTGTCAAGCTGATTCAACATTTCAGGCACATGTAAGTCACAAATCAGAGTGACACGTGATAGCTATTCGACATGTGTCAATCCACATGTGACGTCAGCAGGTTTACATCACATCGAAACTTTCTATTTCAGGGTTCTACATAGCAAGCAAAAAATCCACCATCACGATGTCTCGAACTCCGAAATGCCGAAAGGGACCATTGTGAGTCTCGAAAACTTGAAGGGAAAAATGCCGAAATCCCATCAACCATCCATCTCAGTGGGTTATGTGAACCGTCTGATCACTTCAGAGATTTTGTGATCGTGAATTTTGTAATGTTGGAGTCATGATGACTCGAAAGGGAGAAACGCCGAAATCATGAAATGTGAAACCATGATCTAATATGAATTGTTGATCAAAGGGAGATTGTGGATTGTTGATCCAACTCCCTTTCAGAGTTTCGAATACTGGGAGATGGAGGGGTCAAGGCTCGAGACCCTTCATCATAGGAATGTCGAATTGCCAAAAATTCAAAATGTGAAACATGGTTAGACTCAGCAAGAGGTCACAACCCTTGGTCACATCGGCAGAAGCTGGGGGAAGGAGTTAAGCTTCTTTTTCTTTTGGAGTTTCGGGGGTCGAGAAATGGAGAGAACTAAAATCTTCCACCACGGTGATCCCGAAATGATGAAGACCGGAATGCCAAAATGAATGCAAGATCCCATGGAGCCAATCCAACGGTGCAGGTGAATTCGGGCATGATCGGAGGGATAATATTTTTCCTTGCAGTGTAACTACTAGAAACCATTGATGGTTTCTGCTAGAGGACTCGAAGACACTTCGGCGTGATTGACAGATAAGGTGAAGAGTCTCAAGGGATCTACCAGTAGGACAAAATATTGTTCGTGGAGGCAATTGACAACTGGATGAGCGTTGGAGCCTGTAACTGCAACATAATAGTTGAGATCGACTGTAACAAAAGATGAAGAATCTCAACTGATGGTGAGGCGAAGGAATTTGATTATGACACCCATTGATGATGGACAGATGGCATGAACAAATAGAGAAGCTGAAGAATTTCCATGATGAACAGGCAAAGCACTCGACATGCAGAGGATACAGAATCATGAGATACAGAGGATGCACAAGATGCACAAGAAGTATAAGAATGTGGAACAAAGAAGAGATTGGGGTTGTTGCTGTTAGGAGTGATGCATGTGCAAAGAAGAAGGTGGAGTGCAACAGCTAAAAGGTACAGAAGACAAATGGTGCATTGAAGAGGAATGGAGCACATAGTACAAAATATAGAAGAACAGAAAGTGCAAGGGATGCGTGCAGGATGACAGTGAGGCAGACAGAGCAGTGAAATCTTGCAGAACAGTGATGAGACTGGTAAGTTGTTTTTGAACATTATATCACTATAATAAGTTTTAGTAACACATTTTAATAAAAAAGGGTGGTAGGGAGGACTGGTGTCCTCAGAGGTTCAAGTGGGTGCTTGAACACAGGGAGTTGGTGCTAGAGAAACTAGGGAGTTGGTGCTTCCTTCTAGTGGGTGCTAGAGAAAATAGAGAGTTGGTGCTCTCAGCAAGTTGCAACTTGTAAAATCAGAGGTTGTAGCCTCACAATGAGTTGGTGCTCATATGGAGTTGGTGCTCATATGTATGATAATGTAAAGAATGTAAATAATACTTATAATATAAAGAAGAAGAGGTTTTTACCCTTTATGGGTTTCCTCGGGAAATATCTATCTCTGTGTATCTCATATATATGACTGATGCTGAATGTGCCATGACTTATTTCCCTGCATTATTTTGATTATCATTGAGTGCCCAGTAAAGAATTTAAAAGAAGCATAATTGTTTAAGCATGGTAAAAAATGATTCACCCCCCCCCCCNNNCCCCCCCCCCCCCTCTCAGTTGTCCAACATTAACTGTTCCTTGAATTGAGTAACCCTAGAGAAATAGTCTTGAACTGTTTCTCCTTTCTGCATCTTTGTATTCTTGAGTTGGGTTCTAAAGTTCATCTTCTGATTGATGTTCTTTTCTTCATATATTCTGGTTAGGGCATCAAACATCTCTTTTGGAGTATTCTTAGAAGACACTTGTGGAGTATTCTTAGAAGACACTTGAGGGATCAAGTGGTATTTAATGGAATTTGCAATTATTATTTTGGCCCTAATCATATCCTTCTTGTACTTCTCTTTGGATGCTTCTTCTTCGGGTTCCGGTACATTTTATTTTATGAATTTTGCAAGGTCATTCTCTTCAAGAATGAGTCCAATTATGTACTTCCAGGCATAAAAAATATCCACAACTTCTAACTTGTCAACAAGCTTGGTGCTTGTAGACATCTTGACCCGGAGCTAGGAAAATGACCAGAAAATAAATGTTCTCAGAAAATGAATGTTCTCAGAAAATGAATATGAACTTACCAGAAGATGTGTTGGGCTAAGGTGAGTTGGTTGGAGCTGACTTTTTTAGAAAATTCCAAGTTTTATCCCTTGATATTTGACTTTCACAAATCTAGACTGGTACTTCTGGTATTGGTTGTGGTTTCATGGTTTCCTATTTTTTGGTTTTCTGGTACTAGTCAAAACTAGGGTTTGAATTTTCATAGAATCTGGCCACTGAAAAGGTGTACTCAAGATGCCAAAAGATGCGCTAGGGTAGGGCACACTTCCCTAGATATGTTTTGGTTAGAAATTCCTCTTTATTAAAAATCCCTAATTTCCTTGTACGACAACAATGATGTTTTTAGATACCTAGTGAAAGGTGCTCTAATCAATCAAGATCTAAAACCATGTTAATATTAATGTTGTTATTAGGTTATTTTCAATTTTCTCAATGTATTTCCAAAAACAATAGCATAAAGAGGGTCATTGAAAGAAACAAAATCAATCCACAAAAGGGGATTTGATCTATAAGATAATAACTCAAATATAATTAGAATAAGGGGATTTGATCTATAAGATAATAACTCAAATATAATTAGAATATTCTTAGAAGTTACAATATTTCAACAATACCAACATACTCTACCTTGATGTTCTTCTCTATAACTTCTTCCCGTAGAAAGTGAAACTTGATCAGAATATGTTTCGTCTTGGAATGCATCACTTGATTCTTAGAGATACTTATAGCACTGGTATTATCACAGAATATCAGAATGGGCTCATCATATTCTACATGTATATCCTTCAAAGTTTGTTTCATCCATAGAACCTAGGTACAACATGTTGTTACTGAAATATACTCTACTTCTGCTATAGATAAGGATACTGATGATTGTTTCTTGCTTAACCAAGATACTAGACACTCACCCAAGTAGAGATATGCTCCACTTGTACTTATTCTATCATCAATCCTACCTTCCCAATCTGCATCTGTGTAGGCAATAAGAGATAGATCATTCCCTTTTGGATACCATAATCAAAACTCTTTTGTACCTTTTAGATATTTGAAAATCCTCTTCACTGCCATAACATGTGATTCCTTTGGTGTCGCTTGAAACCTTTCAACCTGTACAACTTCCTGCATCACATCCAGTCTAGAAGATGTTACATAAATTAAGCTACCAATCATCGATTTGTATAGTCTCTGATATGTATCCTTAGATTCATCATCCTTACTTAGATTTTAATTGGTCTGCATAAGAGTATTGACTGGTTTGCAATATTCTATTCCAAACCTTTTTAGCATTTATCTGATATACTTGGTCTGAGAGATGAATATACCTTTGTTGCTATGACATATCTGTAGTCCCCAAAATAAATACAAATCTCCAAGTAATGACATCTCAAAGTCATTCTGCATGTATTTGGAAAAAAATTTGCTCATCATGTCATCATCACTTTCAAAAATAATACCATCAACATAAATTTCAATTAACAAATTGATATCTTGATTTACCTTTATGTAGAGATTGTTGTCTGCATTTCCTTTCCTGAATCCTTTTTTATGTAAGTATCTGTCTAGTCTTGAATACCATGCTTTGGGGGCTTGTTTGAGACCATATACGGCCTTCTTCAGCCCACAAACACAATTTTCCTTCTATGACAGTTAAAATCCTTCTGGTTGCTCGATGTAGACTTATTCCTTTAGATATCCATTTAGGATTGTTGATTTCACGTCCATATGATATAATTTAATGTTCTTGGAACATGCATAAGTTAAGATCAATTTGATTTCTTCCATTCTGGCATGTGGGGAAAATGTCTCTTCAAAATATATTCCTTCAACCTGATCATACCCCTTGCATACTAACCTTGCTTTATTCTTGGTTACATGTCCATCCTCATCAAACTTATTTCTGAATACCCATTTTGTGCCAATCATGTTCTTATCTTCAGGCCTTGGAACAAGTTCCCATGTTTCATTATTCTCTATCCGGT
>CBVK0101271757.1:0-11121 GCA_900067695.1 Picea abies | reverse complement strand
TGTTCCCAAAGCCAATAATTGAATACATGTAAGAGGGTGGGTGTGAGTAGTCACATCCTAAAGTTATTGGGAACATGGGGGTTGAGCACAATCAAATTGGATAAGTGTGTGAGTCAAGAAAGCAAGCCAAAGGAGAGGAAATTCGTATGGGTTGGGACAAAATTTTTAGTTAATCAAGTTTTGTGCATGAGGAGCAATTAGAGACAAAGAAAGAGAGATTGGAGTTGGTGCAACCATGGAGGGAAAATTTTAGAGCAATATGGAGCATAGTGGAGTGTATTTGGAGCTGGATAATTGAAGATCTAGGTTTTCAGACCTAAAGAGTGAACTCCTGAGTGATTTGCACTGTAACAACAAGTGTTTGTTTTTATTTTTCTGGTAGTTTTCCTAGCAGCAAGTTCCCTTGAGTTCCTAGTTGGGAGATTCCTGGTTACTGGTGTTAGAGAGACCTTGATAAATTAATGGGATTCCCAAGGTAATGAGACCAGTGAAGGGGTACATTCCTTGGGTTGGGAAGGTCATGAGGAAGAGAGCTGGTGGAAAATCAAGATAGTTGTAGGAAGATATCAATGGGTTGTGAGTTTATGAGTTGTGAGTGAACTGTGAGAGTCAACCCTCTTTAGTGGATTACTAGCCTCAACTTAGGGGTGATTTTCTGTTGAGATTTGGAACAACGAGTCTATGTTTGGGAGGAAATTCCATCCCAAGCAGTTGGTTGCACAACGATTGTTGAAAGATAAGTGTTTATCTATTTTTTGTCTTGTATTTATGAGCTAAATTGTTGTGATAAGTGTTTATCTATTTTTTGTCTTGTATTTATGAGCTAAATTGTTGTGCATGATCTCTGAAAATGAGAATGATATATGTGTTGCTGTAATGAACTATTTACTACATTCATGTGTGCGTTTAGCATGTTGTATATGCATCTATTTTATGGTTATATACAATAGTTAAATATGTTTTAATTCGTAGATGAAAGATACATGAAATTAGTTAACTGTAAACAAATTAAATTAGTTAGCAAGAATTTCATTTTTATGAGTATTCCACACCATAATGTCCCTCGGTTGGGCTGGGGTACGTTACATGTGTTGTGTATGATATCATCCTCCCAATTCCTCATAAATCAAGGAAGTATATGCTTCAATGTATTTGCTATAAATTTGGAAATTTGGTAATGATGTTATGTCTTGTATTGCAAAGATAAATCGATATGTTCTTGTCAAAATCACTTTGGTATTGAAACTAGAAAGGTTGAGTGTAAGGAGCCTATGATTTTTGCATTCTTCTTAGATTCATATAGTAATAGTCTCCTTGAAATGCACATTTTCTCTAGGGGTTTTATCTTTTCTAAAAAAGAAAACTACCTCCTTTCCTCATTCAGATTCTCATTTAGATTTGGAGAAACCATAAATGGAGTGTTAAGTTTTCTTCTTGGTCGTAGCTATTGCTAATTTTTTCATATTTTAAGATATAAGAGTAGTAGTTCTCTGCATATATTATGATTTTTTTTCATCTTGAACAAGATTTCTATTTTTGTGATAGTATGATTGATGGTGCTTTTATTTCTTCTCTTTCAAGTTGTTTTGTGAAATAATTTAGCTATGTATCCTAGAAACCATTTTCGATCAATTCGGCATGTCTTTCCCATTCTGGAAACAATTTCAAATGATGAAAATGGTTCAATGGTTTTTGGCCGTTTCTAGATGGTTTCGTGGATTTTCTTGTTCGTTTCTTGGCCACAACCTACCATTTCCTTCTACTCCCCCAAGTATATGGCAAGATTCATTCTCTTATCTAAAATACAACTGGTCCTATTTTTGGAAACTTGTTTCATGCAATTTTCTATTTCTCGTTTTTGATACTTGGGAATGATTGGAATTTAGGCTTCCCATATCTCTTTTTCGGACAAGGTACCCTAGGTTTCTGGCCCCATTTCTTGGTTTCTTTGGAGTGGAATTATTTTAGGCCCTTTTTTGTCATGCTTCATCATTTCACCATTTTTTTTGTCTCCTTGTAAAGTGTCTTCATTTTTCGTTCTAGTAGTACTTTCAAATGGGTGCATGGCTGATCTTGATATTTGTCTTTTATTCCCACCAAAATCTCATTAGGGAAATAATTTCTTTATTTTCTAGTCATGAAAAAATGAATTTGAATGGGATAAGATATTGTTTCTATTTTTTTTTTCCAATTTCGAACTTGATAAGCTAATGAGAAGACCTAGTTCCTTGGAAAATACTTGATTCTGTGGTTAGGTTTTTGTTGAGAAGTCTTTCATTAATTACAAAACTACCTATTCTCATAGTTATGTAGCACTTCCATTTTATTCTATTGTTTCATGAGAGCAACTTTTATTTTAGGCCTTACATCCAAAGATGGTTTTTCTTCACAAGGTTAATTATTTTTTCTTTAAAAGAAATCCCCCAGTAGGTTTCACACCACTCTCACCCCCCATTCTCATTTGGTTCTAAAACTATATTGGAATTTCCTCCAATAATCTAGTCCTCTAGATTGTTCATGAGCCTAAATGTTAGACCTATGGCATGTCCATCACGTCAACATGGATACTCTATAGAAATATAATTCAATGTCTTTGTAATTTGAATTCACTGTCAATTTAAATTTTAAATTGAGTGCAAAGCTTATTGTTCTTTGCAATTTTTCCATTCACTTTGAACTCTATAATTACTTTGTTTCTGAGGTGGGTTTTACAACAAGAATTATTTCCATCTCCTTTTCCAATGACACATTTGACCAATCATAGTTTGCTGCAGGTGAGATACCAAGCTCATCACTGGAGGAAACCAAATTGACATATATACACAATATATAAATCATTCTTGGTGGATGTAGATTTCTAGTCAGTGAACAATAAGAGGGAATATCGTTATACCATACTTTTTAATACACTGGTTGTAGGTTATGGTACATAGATGAGCGGTTACCTTTGGTTTCTACAATGCACAGACAATTATATTATCCCACCAATCAAATCATGATCATTGCAATCGATTTAGGTGTTATGGGTATGTGGGAATTTTGAAACAATGGTTATTCAATTGCTTTGAAAGAGTGAATCACATGGGTGGTTGTATGTATGTTCACACAACACATAGGCAATATATCATAACCAAAAATAAATTCAGAATGACAAGGCTATTATAGGGAATGGTAAACTACATTTCAGTTGTTGATATTGTTGTTGTGTTCCACTACCATCACCCAGTTAAACAAAACAAAATGTTGTCATTAATTAACCTGCAAATAGAGCACAATGACAATGCTGTAAGTGGATACAAATGATAAACCCAACAATTACATTAAAGAATAAATGAACAATGGGGGCATGAGTTTGAATTATGTTTGTGTTATGTTAGAAGTACCACCATAACTAAACAATGAAACATCATACTATGATCTCACAACATGTAAAGACACCGGAACAACATAATTTGTACCCTGGAAACCCAAACAGGAACACCAACATTTAATGGGGGGTTTTACTATTCTTAGTAAATAGTTACAAAGGTGAGATACATTCTCAATCAGATTTTTAATGCATTCTTACACTTTGAAACACTTTTTCATATTTCTTATCTCATGGAAAACCTTTGCTCATGCATATACTAGATCAACATCTCCTTCCTCCAACCTTCCAACAAGTTTCTTCACTTTGAGTTCTCACACTTTTTCTACTGGATTTATTTTCCCCAAGCTCCCTTTCTCTCATATTCCTTCCATCTTCTTCTCCACAAACTTCCTATTTAATGGGTTTCCCTGGAAGACCAACCATCACAAATTTCTATTTTCATCTTCCAAGTTAGAATAATTTTTGGACTATTTTTTGGAGATATTACACACACCTAGGATATTTTTTTCTTATTTTCCTATGTTTATTAGTCATTATCGAGGGTCTCCTATTTTTTAGAAACATCTCCTACATTCTAGGAGAATATTCTCTTCAGTTTAGAGTCAGTTACAGTTATTTAGACTAGTGTAAGTCACTCATGCATTATAACCTTAGTTTTATCACCAACAATTACATGTGTTTCTCTCACTTCCACATGTATGACTCAGTTAACTGAAGACTACATGATTAGTTAACTAGGACTAGGTGACAGTTAACTCTAGTAACTTCATGTGTGTGTCTAGATCTCTCTAGACCACCAATATGGAACATTGGTTTCTCTTATATTGTGCATTAGTTGATCTATACATAGTATATCATGTGTAAATTATCATTCATTCATATACATAGTATATCATGTGTAAATTATCATTCATTCATTTGGTTAATACAATTCTTATTCTCTTCTCTCCAATTTTTCTCTTGTCTTCTCTATTTTGCAAGTTGTGTTTGTTCTTCTGCTAGCTAGATATCTTGAGTAGGTAATCACCACATTCTACATGGTATCAAATCCCATAGGCCACTAGCAAGGATCGTCACCAACACTCTTGTTTGCAGGTACCAAAGACAAAACAAAGCAACATAAAAGATGGATTACTCAACGAAAATTCTTCTTACGCCTCACATTATCTCCATGATCAATGTGCCATATATCTGTCAGCCATATCTTGAAATACACAATCTAGGTTGACTTGATTTTGGGTACAAATATGCATTGCATATGTATTCTTATGCTCGTAAAAAATCTCCAATACCCACGTCATAGTTTAGGAGATAAAGTTGTTTTATCAGATATATAGTTGCCACAGATCCATCAACGATATCTCAAAATCCATGATTTGGGTTGATTTGAATTTTTATAAAGATATGAATTTCATATGGATTCTTACGCTCACCAACAATCTCCAATACCCACATCGTATTTTAAGAGATACAATTGTTTTATCAGATCTATATCTGCATGCAATAGATCAACAAAACCTCAGATCGCTACTCTGACATGCATATCTCACTAATATCATTCATTGTGAGAGAATCATTGCAATGGAAAAAAAATATGCAATTATATCGACCCTTCAGAGTCTGAATATAAAACTTGTCAAAGAAGTTAGCAAACTTTGAGGTGAACAAGAGAGATCCAAGATTTGTCTTCAAAACATGTGTACCTATTTTTCTAGGGATTTTGGACTCATTGGGAGTCTAATGGAGGAGGATCAAGCTCAAGTTGATACTTGGGCCAACCACATTAATGAGATGGAGGAGAAATTCACTCTTCTCAATGAGCATTGTTTGGCTAATTTAAAAAATAAAGAAGATATTATTGCTTGTTTGCAGAAAGATCCGCAATAGTCTCTTACTTCTAATGTTACTTTTGCATTGGTGACCACTACTGAGCTTCCTTCACCAAATTTTGAGTCACACACTCATATTTTTGGATCAATTTTGATGCATCAGATGGGATACACTGATGGTGGCCTTTGTAAGAATGGAAAGGGGATTGTACATCTCATTTAGCCTATGATGAGACCAACAAAAGTCAGACTTGGTTTTGTTGGGACTTCATTTCTAGTAGCAAGTTGTCTCGATATTTCTTTCGTTCAGACTCAATTTGTTCCATCACAAGGGTCCATCACACAAGATGACTCTTCTATTATTGAGTTGCAACAACCACCACCTACACCTCTTATTGATACAACTTTGGAGCTTTCACATCCATATTCAACACCAACTTCAGCATTAGAGTTGTCAGTATCAGACTCTTCAGCACTGACATCAAAGTCTTTGGCATCAACATAATCTTCAACATCAACTTCAAGTCTACATCCTCCACATATAGACATCCTCTACATCATGATCATAGACAACATTGTCTTCCTTTAAGGTATCCACAACCTTTTTTAAGTTCCTCTTCTTTCAACTCATTGACGAAGATGTGTATACGTTAACATCTTGGCAAGGCACCAACTCCAAGGATTGTTTGTGGTTGGCTTGAGGATTGGTCATGAAAGCATTTGAGAAACTATTTGAGGACATCTTACATATGTGTTTCATCCATGATACATGGGAACCATTCTCATTTCTCCTGACTTGAATGATTATATCATCTTTACAGTTCCATTCACCACTAATTTGATGAATTTTATGGTGTTTGCTTCTATGTTTAGGAAGCACTCTGACTAGCCCGACCATCTTGGTGTAGGCTAGTGCCTTAATGTTTGGAGAGATGTGATTGTTTTCAACTAGTATCAACTACAACACACTCATTGAAGAAGATTATGATCTGTCATCATCAGATTATGATTCATTGGCTTGTCATATTTTCTTGGTTTTGGAGATTGTATATCTGCCACATGGTTGATCTCACCTTTCTTTATCTTCTTTTTATGCATTGTACCTTGAGGGAGTGTTTTTCCCTCTTTCCTCACTTTATTTCAATGTTCATTAGTTGCATTATTTTTGGGTACCTAACATGGCCTTTGTTGTCGAGACCCATTCTTAATTACCCCATAGTAGTGTTCATGGGGGGTGTTGGAGATATTACACACACCTAGGATATTTGTTTCTTCTTATTTTCCTATGTTTATTAGTCATTATAGAAGGTCTCCTATTTTTTTGGAACCTCTCCTACATTCTAGGAAAATATTCTCTTCAATTTAGATTCAGTTACACTTACACTTAGTTAGACTGGTGGAAGTCACTCATGAATGGAAACCCTGGTTTTATCACCAACAATTTCATGTGTTTCTCTCACTTCTACATGTATGACTCAGTTAACTGAAGACTACATGACTATTTAACTAGGACTAGGTGGCAGTTAACTCCGTTAATTGCCTGTGTGTGTCCATATCTCTCTAGACCACCACTATGGCACATTAGCTTCTCTTCTAGTTCACATTAGTTGAGCTAAGCAGAGTATATAATGTGTAAATTACCATTCATTCATTTGGTTAATACAATTCTTATTCTCTTCTCTCCAATTTTCCTCTCATTTTCTCTATTTTGCAAGTTGTGTTCGTTCTTCTGGTAGCTAGATCTCTTGTGCAAGTATTCACCACATTATACACTATTCACTAAAATTTTCCAAAGAAATTAAATGAATATTACAAATTTTACAAAAGAGATTCAATTGGGATCCAATTTTGGTTATTTCAATTGAACATTCTTTTTTGACAACTTTCACATATCGATTTTTGTAAAATAAAATTTGGAGGATAAATATTTGTTGCAATAATTATGCCAAACAACATGAAAGTTATCCCACTTTGATTATTGTTACTATTATCATTTTGACTACCTTATTAGGAGGATTCCCTTGTTACAAAGAATCATCAATACTTTTATAGACTTTTATAAGCTATTTTTTCTCAATTATAATTCTTCCTTGTCCTTTCTATTAGTCTTTGAAGATTTTCAAAGTCTAGTTTTGATACTTGAAAAAAAACTAATATCGGACTTATTTAATTATTCCTAAGTACATTTTCTTATTACTAGATCTAATCCTGTAATCTCTAAACATAGCAACATCATATACACTTTTTCATTAGATTTGATGTAGCCTTTCAAGTCTAGTTGGGATTGAGTTCCGAGTTTTACATTTATTTGGGATTCCCTTTAGAGGATAATCAATTTAGTTGATCTTCATGGTTTTATTTTTTGATAATGTTCCATTCTCATTATTGAAATCCACTTTGAGTACTCTCTATTCCTAATGAGCATTAAACCCCATCCTCATTGGTCATTGTGCTAGTTTTGGAGTTGGTCATATTTCTTTCTTTCTTTGTTGATCCTTTCAAGATATAATACTTTTCTGTCTTTTCTTGATATTTTTTTGCATTGAAATCACCTAATGGTTTTCTACTCACAGAGGAATTTTCTCATCTTCTTTATGTCTAAAATGCTAACCTTGTTATGTGAAAGTGCTTCCCATTTATTCAAATTTCTTTTAACGATCTTTGGTTTCTGTCTTAATTTTCTTACTTGATTCTCATGTTCGTTAGAAATTTGTCGTTCCTTCTTTTTTGGACATCAGAGTGGATAAAATGGACTTATTCATAATCCAATATTTGAACACACCCCCACAAATGATCATCCAACAACCAACTACACTTAAAATTTCATTGCTTATAGAAAAACGACCTAGATTCACTTGAACATAGATGTTGGTGCATGCTACAATCATTGCTTTCTTGGATGTGAAGATTGCCAACAATATTCTTCATGGTATTTTTATTTCATAGGTGTCATGGAAGGAAGGGTAGCCCGACTCATATTGTGGTTTTGTTCAGGATATTGTTTGGAAGGTGATTGATAGGTGCCTAATTTTGCGTACTTTCAACACTCATCTAGTACCTTTTTCCTTACCATTTTTCACTAATCATTCCCTTTTCGATACCTTCCTTATCCAATTTTGTCTCCCTTTTCACCAAGATATGAATCTTTCCCCATATTCCATTTTTATGCTATTATTACATATTTCTTAAAGACCTTGTTACTTTCATGCACTAACACTACTATACAAGAGAAATTACAGTGGCTTCCTTACAATAGTTGCAACTTCTTATAGTGGCTAGAATTCCTATCCATTGTTGTGACTATGAGAAAAATACAATTGCTGCAACTACAAGTATGATACCATTGCTTCAACACCGAGTATGATACCATTGCTGCAACTCTGAGTACACAGTTTGGCAACACAACAATCAATATTACAATCGATAGTTAGGGAACATTCCTCACATAGGAAGGTGATAGAAGGCAAGTGGACAACCCAAATAGAAGTTAGTTTGCTTATCAACTGTGACTTAACTGATCCAATTCAGCACATGCTAGATCTTTACTAAAATTTGGAAATACCAATGTAAGTGGATGAACAACCTAATTCTCATGGTTGTCAACGCATCCTTTTGTGTTATTTTAGACATCAGTTGTATTGTATAAGAACCCCAACTTACCTAGAGCTTGGGGAGAATTATTCCAGTGATAACATTAGACTGTTATTATAAATTTCATATTTCTGCAATATAATTCTTTTTCTTCTCCTCTTTGCCTGATGGAGTGTTGGGTACTCATGCTATTTTTATTTCATAGTCTAGTGCCTTGTCTAAGAGGATAGGGCACCGTCCTTAGTTAGTTACTTCTTGTAACATTAGGATTAGGATTTAGCATTTGAATTATGCTCATTTATTTTTTTAGTTGTTTCATTTCTTAATTTGTTGCAATCCCATATTTTGTAGAACAATTAATTACAATTCAAGTGTGATTAATATTTAGTTACCTTATGTCATGAGTCTTGAAATCTTAGGCTACAACATGGCATTGATTTGATTTCTATAAGTTTGTAATCACAAACATTGTTACAACTCGCATCGCTATAACTTTTGTGCTACAACTCCGTTGTTGCAACTTTACTATATTATGTTTTCTCTTAGATTTGTGACAACTTCATTCCTCAACAACTTGGGATTGATATTATTGGTTTTGTAAATTAACATTGGAAGTATGAACATGTAACTATTACAACAAGACAAGATCATCATTTTTCTCGAGCAAGTCACCATTAGATGTTAACATAACTTTACTTTCCACAAGTGTGATTTCCTTTATGCAAGTGTGATTTACTTTCTATAAACGTGATTTACTTTCGACAAGTGTGATTCACTTTCTGAAAAGTGTGATTGAATTTTCAAAAGTGTGATTTACTTTCTGCAAGAGAGATTTAGTTTTCACAAGTGTGATTTCCTTTTCCTGCAAACGTGATATTTATTTTCCTATAATTTGAGATGTAGGATATCTTGGTGACTTAATTAAGTATATTGAAATCTTGACATGTGATATTTGATGTACTAAAACGCCTTAGTAGTTACAACACTGCACTTTGTTAAGTTCCTATAGGTGAAGGAGAGTGTCCTTCATATTTTTTCATATGCTGAGTTTAGATCCTAGTTTAAGTGGAATTATATGATGAATAATACTAGTGCCATAATTCTTCAGATCTTGATATGACCATGCAAACACTTCAATAAATTATTTAAACAAATCAACATACTGGGCTTTCTAATCAATAGGAATAAGTTTTGAGAGCTTGATGTTCCTTGGTTCTTGTTCATATCCAATATTACAATATTCCACTTCTTTAGTTTTAGGATGAACAATAGGTTTAACAACAACATCATATTTATCGAATAGTTTCTCCAGAGGCACCAATCCCTTTGGAATTTGATTGTTTCTTAACACCATCATTTTATGGTTAGAAATCATATTTTGTAATTTAGGATTAGGATGAATATTATGATTAGTTTTCTCATTATCTTTGTCATTTTTCTAATCTATATGAGTTGCAAAAAATTCATTAATGATTTCAAAAAACATTTTAATTTGTTGATCATATTCAAATACTTGCCAATGTTTAACATTGTCAAGAATTAAAGGTCTATATTTCATTTCCACTTCATATTTAAGGTTTAGTGTAATACCCCTATTTCCCCAGTTTGTAAATATAATCATTAGTATTTCCAAAGACTATTGATAGACCTGTTATGTGTGAATTTTTAAAGATGATGAACCTTTGCTAAAGGATGTGATGTAAATATTTCTGTTATTAATATAAAAAGGAAAACGTTGAATAACTTATGAAGTGGATTTCCTAAACAGGTTATGATATCATGAGAGGGGATGGTGATGGGGACCATTACTAGTTGAGACGACCCCTGCCAGGCAGTTCTCTGCTGAATTAAAAATTTTCAAACTAGAACTATCCATTGACACATAAAATTTATTTACTAGTCAAGCTGGTGGTTGGGTAGTCCTCCTTAGAAACCAATGAGAGAATGGGAAAAGTACCCATCTAGAATTTTTTTATCTGACCCACGAATTGGGAGATTTAACCCACAAAATATTGCTGTAGAAGGAAAGAAAAATAGAAAATTCATGGGTAGAGAAGAGGGGATACACACAGTTGAGTTTGGAGACCAAGAATATGAGTGGAGAAGAGTATGAGAAACTCTTATGGTTCTTGGAAAATAGAGTGAAGTGAATAACTATGTTTTCTAGGTGAAGGAAGCACCATAAACTATCTTTAAATCAAGCAGAAAAATTGGGATGTGAAATTTTGATTGATTGGTTGAGAAAACATGTAGGAAATTGTTGGTTCTGGAGCCTGATTATCTTCCTGATTTATAGGTCTTTTACTTTTAGCCATGTTTATACCCCATGAA
>CBVK0101271753.1:0-13183 GCA_900067695.1 Picea abies | reverse complement strand
TTATTATACACAAATTATTGTTTTTTTCTAGTGCCGCGAACATAAATGTAATATCCTCAAATTTTAGAATATTAAATTCTAATTGAACTTTGAAATAATTTTCCATTTTGGAAAATTCAAATCTGGAAATTATTTGCCATTTATGCAAAATCTGAATTTGGAATTTTGATTGTTGAAATTAATTGTTGATGAATGTTGGGCAAATATTTGACTTTCCCAACTGTTATCTTTTATTTGACACATTTGTAAGACAAACTTTTAATGAATGAAATTCTTGAATACAAATCGAACAACCAGGTTAAAAATAGTTGACCATGACTCCAATGGTGGGGAAAATGTTTGAGTTACCTCAAGGCTAATTTTTACAAGTGGAAAATGTGGAATTTGATCACTAGAAGCCCCTATAAATCATGGATTTATAAATGTACGAACTTCCCAAAGAGGGAAGGAAAGACCTAGGCACAAGATGCATATAAAAACAACATATGGAGGAGGGAGGACATTTCTTAGTATGTTGGGGAAATGAAACTATTTTGTTGTTATGAGCACTATTAGTTTGAAGCAAAGGAATTTTGGATCTGTGGATGGTGACTATATAAAGGATGATCATTCATTTTTCCCTTATGGACTCATGGTAAAGCTAGGGGGTGAACATAGGAAGTGAAATTGGTTGTTCTATTCTACAGATGGGTGGAACATGGTTGTTCCATTTGTATTCCAGCATCAAGTTTCAGATATGTATATTGGTTTTCATTTATTTTTAATGTTATGTTTATGATTATTGTTGTTGGGAATATGATGGCTTATCATAGTTAAATAATTCTTATTACATTGTTTATTTGAAATGTGATGGTGGTACATATTTATTTAATTCTACATATCTGTGTGTGTGTGTGTGTGTGTGTGTGTGTGTGCTCAGGAATAAATAAATGGTAGAATTGTTTGTTATGTTCCTATTGACGATTGGATTATATATATACATACTAAATTATTGTTCAAATTTATACAAAAACCACAGAGAATAGATATAATAATAACAATTTGAATACATTCTTATTACCATTGAAATATAGTGAGGAACTCAAAGTATCAGAAAAAATAAACCATTGTATTCAATCGATCATTATTAAAAAAAAAATTATTACAGTTGGAGTACCACAATCCAAAATCCACAAATTGTAAACTGAGATCTAAGAAAGTGTACACATAATTTGTATGCAACCTAAGTAATGAGCACATGGATCAGAACTCAAATAAATTTCAAGCAAGATGTTCCATCATCTGATTAGCTCGATTTGCACAACCTGCAAAAGAAGAAAAATAAGGGTTTAGAAAACTATACTAGCATTTTAACGAAAAACAAATCATAAGAATAAATCAAGGACATTAGTTACCTTGAGACCTCACGAAGGTTCATATATCTTTTTATTCTTTTGAGACAATTTTTCCACGATCTACGAGCGGGAGGAGTGGAACCAAAATCGACTAATGGGTACCCTCGCAAAGAATAAAAGGGCCCCATAATTAATTTCACATATTATTGCATAAGATTTCCACTTATAAAATGGAGAAAAATGACAATAAGTAATTATTACTGAAATAGATAGTGAATAGATTAATCAATAGGAAGCACATATTAATAAATATCCAATCCCTATGTAGAGGACCATTAAATGGAAGAATTCATCGTAGCAAAGTCAACATCTAAACAAAGATCACATTTTAATTTTCCTGAAATCACATACTGTCTTTTTTTCAATTTGGGAATTGGTCACAGTGAGGGAAGTATTAAATCAATAAGAATTCATAAGAGGCGCATAAGAAGTGACCTGTGCATTGTTCACAATGATTCACTAAAATTAAATAACATTACAATAAGGGCCCAATACATAGTCCAAATCCTGACAGTGTAACAAACGTGATTCGAACCCTATGAGTAGTCGACATAGGAAAACCATTTCATAAAAAAATTAACTCTAACACATGATAGATCAAGTGACCATGGGATAAACCACAACTCTCTCGACAGAGTCAAATTATGGTAGTCCAAAGGATACAAACAGTGTGTTGTTTCAAATGAATAAGGTCGTACTAATTTTCCATGTATTTACACGGGACAAAATTTATGAATTTCCCCACAGAGGATACATTTTTCCATATATGTTATCTCTCTCTCTATATATAGGATGTAATTACAAATTTCCCACAGATGGTTAATCTTGCCATATATATTATTGCTATGTATTTACAAAGGATGTAATTTATGAATTTCCCGCAAAGGGTTAATTTTTCCATATATATGATTGTTATATATATACACACATAGAATGTAATTTACAGATTTCCATCAACGGGCTAATTATTTCCATATATATATATATATATATACATAGTACAAATTACGAAATGTCCCATAGAGTGTTAATTTGATATATATTTACAAAGAGTATAAGTTACATAACTTCCCACAGAATGTCAATATCGTTACATATATACCCAGAATGTGATTTGTGAAATTTCCCACAGAGGGTTAAGATATATATATATATATATTTCCCACAGAGGGTTAATATATATATATATATATATATATATATACACACACACATACATAGAGGGTAATTACGAAACTTTCCTATGTATTTTTCAACAACATATTATTCCAAATAAAACCAACCTGCGTAGCAAGGGTTGGGATCTTGGATGAATCTCAGAGGGTAAGGTGAACAATTTTTACAATGATGAGGACAAGAAAACATGAAAGGAAAACATAGGGCTTAAAATTAATAGCGTTTCAGGTGATGGTCTATCTGGGAAGGAACCTCAAATTGAGCACTAAGTCTCAAGGCGTCTCTTCTAACTTACAAGGTACCATAAACACAGTGGAATCCTAGAGAAAACGCACTACGGAGGCGCGACTGGAATACATTGTAAATCCTCAAACAAAGAAAGAAAAAAATGAGAAGATTGTCCATGAAATGTCTCTTATAGTTTTAGATTGAACTGAAACATAGATTTCATTCACAGGATATAGAGAACATAAGAAACATAACTATCCACTTACCTTGCTCATAGAGGAACCATAGATGGGCATTTCCTCTCCATCCATCACTCACAGAAACGATCCATATGAAAAAATTTGTTCGCATTTTTGCATAGAGGCCATCGCTTAACGAAGTCGATCTCTACAAAAACTCAACTCATGTAAATCATAGAGGTAATGTGTGTTACAGACTAAGGGGAAATAAACGAAAACATGGGTTACCTCAAAGGCCTCGTGAAGAGGAGTAATAGTTTTTGGTACACCTTATGTCATGCCATGTGAATACAAGGAGGTGACGAGACCATGCTGGGCAGTATCACCTAAGTGTCAATGCTAAAGGGTACGAGACAAGTCTCTGCATTAATGGGCCAAGGCAGTCTTAAATGCCTATAGGACCCAACCTGTCAGCCACCATTAAAATGGTTTTGAACCAATTTATTGTTGAGCCATGTCACTAGTTGGGTAGGGTTACTAACATTCTGGTTATGGTATATGTTCGATACACTATACAAAGGGTGTACGACGTTATGTTATCCACATATTAGTTTATACATTAAATGATAGGTATATCATTGAGGATAGTGTTAGTGTTATGGTAACATATAATAGTATGTATGTTAAATGTTTGGTATATCGTTTATGCTAAAGTCATACATGTTATAGTATCCATATAATAGGTTGTGTTTTAAATGATATACATTTATTGTGGATAGTGTAGTGTTTTGGTGTCCATATACTAATTTGTATGATTGAAGAATGTATGTATTGTTGACGATAGTGTTAGTGTTATAGTATCCATATAATAATATGTATTTTGAATGATATATATATTGATATGGATAGTATTATGGTTATATCCATATGATAGTCTATACGATAAATGATTCAAACATTGTTATGGTTAGTATTATTGATAGACTATACAATAGTATATAGTGTATATTCCATAGTATACATTGTTGATCGAAGATAGGAGAATTATGTAGAAGTGGACGATAGATGATTAATGATAGTCTATTACAAGCTACATTATGGATAACATGTTTATTCTAAGGACTATGGCAGTCCTGATCGCAATTTTCTTCAATACAAATAAGTGTATTTTTTTAATCCAACAATGACGGTAACTTTTCTATGCATACGATAAAAAAATAAAGATGCAATTAATGGATTATCTTTGTGTCATACTCAATGTTGAAGAATCAAGTAACTTTAATGTCCCCTAACAAAAATATTTTTTATTCAAAAATTTGGGTTACATTACATACGGTATCAGAGTTAAAGGTTACAACACTTGGACCTCAGGGAAAGGCCAAAAAACTATTTTAATTCTTCTATTTATGTTGAAGAAAAACTAACAAATATGTTTACTGTTACAAACATAAAAAATTGTTGGTATGTTTTGATAATGTTAGCATAGAATGAAGAAGAAATCAGACCTTAATAAAATACAAATCAATGACTTCCTAAAGAAACAGGGCATAACAAAGAAGGAAGTTCAACCACCCATGTTTTGGAAACAATGAAGAACCTCATCGTGGAATTACAAGTGTTTAAAGAAGATAACAAAAAGCTGAAAAAGGTATAGGAAGACCAATTAGAAATAAATGAAATGATGCTACGCATTATAGTAAAAAAGAAGAGCCCAAAGGAAAATGGAAAAGAGGAAGATGTCAACAAAATGTCCTCTAAAAACTCTGGCCATGAATCAAAAAATGAGAATAGTTTTTCCAAAGACACACACATGGCAGGAAAAAAACCAACTACAGGAAGAAAAATAAAACAAGTAGATCATCTAGAAGGCGAATTCAAGAAAATAAAACCATCGAGGTTTGACAGAGAATCAAGGACGGGTGAAGAGGATGAAGCATGGCTACTAGGTATAAATAAATACTTCCATATTTACAGCCACTCTAGTAATATGAAAGTCAGAATGGCCATTTACAACTTTAAGGGAAAACCAAGTATCTAGTGGGAAGACCTGAAATTGGCTAAGGGATTGAAAGATAAGAAATGGAATGGTAAGATTCTAAGAAATATTTCAAGAAGCAATATTTGTCAAAAAGATATTACAAAATAAAGACTAAGGAATTCTATGAGCTAAGACTAGAACAAATGACCATGGACGATAGGATAAATAAATTTCTAGAACTATTGATATTTGTACCATACATGAAGGAAGACAAAGTAAAGATACAACCATTCTTAAGATGTCTACCACAGTTGTACAAAGATATAATTGAATTTGACAATACCAAGACTTTGAATGAAGTTTTTACAAAGGCTCGGATGTTCTATGATCAGTACAAATAGAGGTCTTAAATTCCCATGGCATGGAAGGACAAGAAACAGGACAAAATGAATTAGCGAAAAAAAGGCTTCCAACCAACACCTTTCTGGAATATGGAAAAAAGTTTCCAAATAAAGGACTATCATTGCAACACCTGGAGTGCTCAAGGGGAAGGTAGACCAGTTAACCTGGGAGTCAAGAAAGTTTGGGACAACCTGAGAGAACCATTGAAGTGTTGGGAGTGTGGAGACCCTCACTTGTGGAGAAACTTTCCATGCTTCATTTCCACAATGAGAACTACAGTCCATAAACTGCAAGAGGATTCTACAGTAGGAGATATGGGTAGAAGTATGCACATAATTAATGTAGCTATATATGGCAGACAAGCATATCATCAATCCACTATTATGGAGGCTGAAGGTAAAATTCATGATAACCACATTTCAATATTAATTGACCCAGGAGCTAGTCTGGGTTATGTTACTCTTTTTTTAGTTGAATAAAAAAAACTCAAGAAAGTAAATCATTTTAAGTCATGGTTAGTATAGTTAGCAACAGGGACCATGGGAAAAGTAACTGAATTTATTCTTGAAAGTGAACTCATCATAGACGGTCAAAGTACAAAGTTAAATCTAAACATTTTTCCTTTGGGATCTTACAATATAATCATTGGAATGGACTCGTTAGAGAAACATAAAGAAATTTTAAACTTTTACGAAAAGTCACTTATTTAAAGAGATGGAAACAACACCATTAGGACGATACAAGGGATCAGAAAACTAATTTTGGTTAGGAGGATGCTAACCACGTAGTTTAAGAAATGAATGAACAAAGGTTTCCAATTTTATATTGTCCAGGTAACTAATCTGTTAGAAAAGGAAAACAAACCCAGTTTAAAGGACCTTACAATCCTACATGGGTTTAGAGATGTATTTGTGGATGAAATACCAAAACTACCTCCAACAAGAGAGATAGATTTCTCTATCAATATATTACCTAGATCTACCCCGATATCTAAGGCACCTTATAGAATGAGTTTACTAAAATTAACGGAACTATAAATTCATGTGTAAGAACTGTTAGATAAAGAATATATCAAACTAAGTGTCTCTCCTTGGGGATCATCGATTCTCTTCGCTAAAAATAAAGATGGGACTTTGAGACTATGCATTGACTATCAAAAACTAAATAATATGATGATCAAGTATAAGTATCCTTTACCCAGAATTAACGACCGGTTTGACTAAGTGGGAGGAGAAAAGATCTTCTCTAAGTTGGATTTAAGATTTGGTTATCACCAAGTCTGAATAAAAGACAAAGATACAAATAAAACAACATTTAGAACAAGTTACAGACACTATGAGTTTTCTGTAATTCTGTTTTGTCTTACTAATGTACCAATAACCTTTATGTGTTTGATGAGTAGTATATTCAGTCAATATCTAGATAAATGTTTGTTGGTGTTTATCAATGTTATTTTAGTTTACTTGAAAATAGAAGAAGAACATGAAGAACATCTGAAAATAGTATTGTAGACCTTAAGGAAACACAAGTTGTATGAGAGGTTTGATAAGTGGAACTTCTACCAAAGAAGGATATAGTACCTAGGACACGTGAGATCCGAAGAGGGTACTAGAGTTGATCCAGGGAAGATAATGTCAAGTTTTAAGATATTATTAGGTTTCTTTTCATTTGACTAGATAACCATAGCATAAATAGGATCACTTAGAAATACACAATCACAAGAGACACATCATTTATCCTGGGAAACCCTCATAGGAGACAAAACCCAGAAAAAACTTCCTTAATATAGATATCTAGTACAATGCCAAGAGATAACTCAAACAAATACAAAATGTCCTCGCCCAATAATGTGCCTCTCTCTCTCTTCTTTCTTCTCCAATTGTATCTTTGAATGTGTCCTCTGATGAACAAGTGAGTGTGTGTCCAAATGAGGCACTAGCCTCTTTATTTATACAATCTGGCACATTTGGACGAAGGTGTCTTTTCACTGGCAAGGATAAATTCTTATTCTGGGTGGTTATAACCACCTTTAATAAATTTTCGGGCCGACTTCTTATTCTTAATATTACAATTACGGTTTCACTAATCCGCAAAAGGGGATTTGGTCATTTACAATACCCAACATGATCAATCTGCAAAAGGGAATTGATCTAATGAATAATACGTCAATAATAATTAGAATACTCTTTGCAGTTACAATATTTCAATAGATAAAATCCATTATGGAATGGACTATCCATAAGGATGTAGCAGGAATCAAATTGTTCCTGGGAATTACCAGCTATTACCAAAGATTTATCAAAGGATTTTTTAATATCGCGTATACAATTACATCCCTACAAAAAAATGGAATAAGATTTACTTGGTCACAAAAGTGTGAGGACAACTTTGATAAATTAAAAGGACTATTAACTACAACACCTATCCGAAGGGTAGCATATCCTGATAAATATTTTACAGTTTGCATGGATGCAAGAAAAGAAGGCCTGGGAGGTGTCCTAACACAAGATGGACATGTCATTTGTGACAAGTCACGTAAACCGAAAGAAGATGAATTATGTTACACATGACATTGAATTATGAGCAATAATTCATGCTCTGAAAATTTGGCGACATTATTTAATGGGGAGAAGGTTTCTGCTACTAATCAACAATAGTGGTGTAAAGTTTTTATTCAGTCAACCAAATCTCAATGCAAGGCAAGTGAGATGGCTATCCTTTTTAAGTAAATTTGATTTCGAAGTAAGACACATTAAAGGAAAAGAAAACAAACTTGGAGATTCTCTAAGTCGAAGGACTAATGGACTTTATGAGATAAGTTTTAGCAAAGAAGAAAACAACATCGAACAAAGAATAAAATATACAAGTTGTAATGACAAAAATTACATCAAAACAACAACAAAATTACAAGAAAATGCAGAAAAATTGAACAAAACAGATATGCGTTTAGATAAAAATGGATTGCTAAGGTTCAAAAATAGGTTGTACATACCTAATTGTGCTGATTGAAAATCAACAATTCTTCACGAATTGCAAAAAAGGTCGTATCTGGTCATCTAGGATACTAGAAAATGATAACATCCTTAAAAAAATTATTTTATTGGCCTAACATGAAGAGTGAAACAACTGAATATTTATCTAAATGGTTAGATTTTCAACATGTAAAGGTTGAACATTAGCATCCAACTGATCTTCTACATCCTCTACCTATACCATAATGGAAGTGGGAGATTATCTTCTTGGACTTTATCACAGGTTTTCCTAAGAATCAAAAGAAAAATGACTCGATTATGGTAATGATTGATGCACTTATCAAATCTGCACATTTTGTACCTGTGAAGTCTATTTATAAAACAATTAATATCGCTAAAATTTTTATGAGAGAAATATTTATATTGCATGGTGTAACATCTCGCTCTTGCGCACACTGAGAGAACTTATTCTTTGAAGATACTTGCATGCAAGTGATCCGGGTCATTATATTATTGGTTGTTTTTATTATGATTCTGAGATAATGTGTATTTGATGATATGTTATTTTTTTGTATATACATCGACATGTGCTATTGAATGGGTTATGTTGAGTGTGCAGGGCTCTAGACGTTGAGGATGTTGAGGCATGGATGAAACCCCTTGGACTCTGGATTGAGTAAGGGAGTGGATTGTTAGGGTTTGAATGTTGTTGATGTGTCATATGTAATTATGATTTGATATTATAATGTTGATTGTTATTGATAAAATGATTCGTTGTTGGATACAGGATGATGATAGCTTGTCGACCAAACTCACATTTGGAGTAAAGGGGTCACACACAAAAACCAGAGACATTGAGGGAGAGGTGTGGTAGCAACCCTGCCACAACCCACTGGCACTCTCACTGTGGCTCAAACTGTAGGTTAATGATTACCTAGTTCGAGAAGACCAACAATGCTATGAGGGAATACTGTGATAGTCACTCATGAAGATTCTAAGGGGCACGCGATAAGGTAGGGTCCTTATTCCTTAGATACCCTTAGTCTCCCATAAGATCACCTGACGGATTATTGGCTCTAGGGGTTTGACGTCTACTAAATTTAGTCAAGAGGTGAGTAGCACCCTTGGAGCACGTAGTGCATCTTGAAGGGAATGCCGCGCAAATAAAATGGAAAGAGGTGAGTGGAACCCTTGGAGCACGTGGTGTATGATGAAGGACACATCAAGATTTTAAATAGTAAGTGAATAAACCTAGTGCCTAGAAAACTATACCTCCTTAGGCCCTGGTCGGCCTTAAAATGAATTATGTGATAAGTAAAGTTTAATAACTAATTTTCCCTTAAGAATTATCGCCAAGCTTAGTGAATTGAAAATCTATGTCTCAGTAGAACCTTGAAAAAAAAAAAATTATTTAGATATATAACAGGAAGGGGGTAAAGAAAATTCAAGCATTAATAATTAAAGTGGAAATTTTAATAAAGGTTTAATTAATAAAATGGGTATTGGTTGCTTTTATCTAAACGTGCTAAATATGAACTTAGTTATAAAAAAGGGAAAACTTTAAGAAAAAGAGAAACTTAAAGGAAAGGGGGAAACCTAAGGAAAAGGGGAAACTTAAAGAAATGGAGAATCTTAAAGAAAAAGGGGAATGTCTAACTTAGTAAGGAATCTAGCCTTTGGAACTTTCTATTTATGAACTTAACTAGGAATTAAGTAAGGAGTAATTGATTTAAGAATTGTAAAGGAATAATGGGACACCGATGAACATTTTTAGGAATGCTTTAGGTGGGTGAGGGAAATAAACAAATTTAATTAATTAATAAATTTATTTTCTGGTGAACCTAGTCAATCAAACGACATGTGTATGGGGGAGGTTTCTAGAAATTAATTAAATGAAAAAGGAATATAATGAGGGTTTTGGGAAACTAATGAATAAGCAAATTCTATAAAAAGGATGGCATAGGAGGAGTATGGATCACATCTGGCTTGCACAATGTTACACCATCGAATTTCATCTTGACTGAACTTTCTCTTGTGGGAGTTGGGATACCCATCTCGTTTGACGAGTGGTATCTCGACCTTGCGAGGTGAGTTGGGTGATAACATTCTCTAGTATTGTGTGCATGGATCCATTTTGGCTCAGGGGGATCAGGGGGAAGAAGAGTACCCCTAGCATTGGTTGGGAGGTATCAGTGAGGTCACATCGATTGGAAAGTGAGAGTGGGATTAAGTGCATGTGGGACAACGACTTTAGAGAATTTCTAGTGGGATACGATACTCATGTGTATATTTGTATTGGATTGTAGTTAAATTCCTTGTATATGCATCTCTTCAATGTCAAAATTGTGCATGCGCCAATGAATTAACATTTTAGTTAATTTTCTGTCCTGAAAATTTATGCTTCTGAAATTTCATTGAAGGGTAGTTAAATTATGTTCATGCACCTTTAGTTAACGTCCCTCTTTTGTGTTAAAGTTTATGTTTTATTTAGTGTAATACTATCCAAAGATTTCATTTTTTTATTTCAGTGAATTTTTCTTGAAGATCCCAACGTTTTATGAACAAAGAATTCAAATTTATCCCAACCTTATGCTCACTGTACTTTTGATTTGATTTCCAATGGAGAACTAAAACTCTGAATGTAAATGACTTCTCTACATTTTTTTTATTGTTTTTAATACAAGGAGAAAATGTGTTTTTATCTTCTATTCCTTTATCCTTTAAGTTATTAGTATGTTCCTGAGTAGTCGACCAGGAGCCGAATTGACTATCTTTCACTCTGGTGTTAAGGATTTATATTCAAATTCCCTTCTTTCCTCTGCATGGACAATAATTGTAGGATCCTCTCTCTGCCCAACAAGGAATTTTCTCTTGAGCGTTTATTCCCTCCTTAGCCTCTGCAATTATTGTCATTTATTCTCTACAAACTGATGCTTCCACACAACGATTTCTCCGCGATTGGATTATTTCTTCCAATGAATTTTATGTTGCGAATGATTTAATTCTTGTTGCGAATGATTTATTTCTAGCTGCAATTTTCTTGTTGCGTTTCATTTTTCTTCCTTTAGGTTGTCTCCATTTTTCTCGCGTGGCTAGAATGAGCCCCAAACTCAAACCTTGCATGCGTTTTGTTTTTAAACCCCTTCCCTCATTTCCTTTATCCCTTGTATGCGATTTCTTTATTGGAAATTATTAGAAAACATCTGGATTTTAAATGTCATCAACCTCTCAACAATAATTTCCTTTTCTCTAAATTGGTTACTCCTTGTGATAGTTAATATATACTATTACTTCCTACTTATAAAAAGTAATGAAGGCCCACAATAACTGTGATAATGATCGCATATTTGGTTACTTATTTCCAGGGGAATTTCTGTAATTTAGTCGAAGGGATTGGAGTAGATTTTAGGAGTTGCAAACTGCTAAGACTAATTTTAGGAAGGTCTTGGATACTCATTGGATTAGAACGATGTGTTGGTTATACAAGGATACTATGAAACAATTACCATGTTACTCCACATGTTTGATTATTCACAACACACATCGTTGCATTGGAAACTTCGTTTCCACAGTTATAATTCTGAGACCTGGGGTTAAGCATGCCTATATTTTAGTCCCCTTGATTAAACACACAAAAGTTTTAAAAAAATGCACAGAGATAACTTTTACCTATCCCAGGCGCATTTTCATTTTCCATTATAAGTAGAATGGTTGCAATCTATTGCATGTAATAGTTATAGCATTTTCAAAACCTTGCATTAATTTTGCAACAGGAGATTCAGGATTTAGTTATATACCTCAGACATATGGCAGGCGTAACCATTCAATTTCTGTAATATAGAATAATGGCATGCGTAACCATTCTTCCATATATTTATTTATTTTACCTGCCGAACCTGTACACCAAAATATGAAGAAAACCAAATAAGAAACTTATCGAGGGAAAAACTAATTGCAGGATCTCATTTACTCCTTTAAGGTAGTAATTCTCTTATATAGTCAATCCTAGTATAACCTCTACACATTGGTAACTTTATAAAGGTTTTGACATATCCTTCAACGATCTCAAGATTCCTTCGCGGAACAACACTCAAATTACAATATCATTTGTTGAATATTAACCTCTCGAATTAAGATTGTAACTAATGATAATCTTCAATTATTTTGACAAGAGATTCTCAATCTTCAAGTATTGACATGTTTTAAAACTAATTTTCTGCAATATTACCACAACCAGATTATTCTCTACTCCTCTCTTAAGGGAAATCACGAAAAATGTAGATAATTACAAAAAACATATCTTATGACTATAAGGTATGGAATGTGGTTCTTTTACTTTCAAAATTTCTCTTGATGAAACTTTAGGATATAATTTTTAATGATCATGATCTATAATACTAGGGAAAAGAAAGACCAACAACCTTAAGAATCATTTTTAATGATCATGCACACCATGTTAACCAACTTACAAGTCAAAACACGTGAGATCGGAAGAGCGGTTCAGCAGGAATGCCGAGACCGATCTCGTAGGATATAATTTTTAATGATCATGATCTATAATACTAGGGAAAAGAAACACCAACAACCTTAAGAATCATTTTTAATGATCATGCGCACCATGTTAGCCAATTTACAAGTCAAAACACTCCAACAAAGAAATCATGTATGTGGAATAAAATGTGATGAGACACCAGGTTCTTATAACAAAACAATCCCATCCCTTAATCCTAATCAGTAGGTTATATGTAGGCATGGAATTCACTAATGATAGTGTCTTGATAGTATTAGATCACCAAAACATTAATTAATGGGGAAAAATAAAAACAATTGATACAAAGAGGCACACAAAACCAA
>CBVK0101271750.1:0-29477 GCA_900067695.1 Picea abies | reverse complement strand
ACTTTGTCGAATGAGCAGCTATGCTTTTTCTACCCTCAAAACAAATCCACTTTTGTAAGCTTGTTCGTGCTTTTATTTCATTTCTGGATCTCGCAAGTCGGATACTTTAATCTTTGAGTTCACACGTCCCGAGTCGCGAAACTACGAACTCGTTATAAAGTTTCACTTAATATATTAACCGGGGTCAAATATTTTAACTCAGAGATTAGACGTCATCGGGGTTTCACGCCTCGGCATTCGCCAAGTCCAAATTTTTAAGTTTGCAGCTCTAAAAGCCGAGAACACGAGGTTCTTTTGGGCTAACCCTGGTCAGGATTAAAAATTTAAAAAAACTATCCATGGTTAAATCTATTCTCGGCATTTCGCCACTCGACACTATCTTTTAGAAAGTTACGGCTTTAAAAACCCGACTTATGAAGTCGCGAGGTAATTATAGCGGGATTAATTAGTTTCCTAATCTAAGTTTTTCTTCCCCTAAGCTGAGCCTTAATTGTCGCCATCTCATGGTTTCACGACTCGGCATACTAATGTCCAAAAAACTTGTCTTCGAAGTCCCGAGTCGCGATATGGAAAATAAAGTGATTAGGAAATTAATGACGTTACAAATCGCAATTAAGGTTAATTAAGACAAAATCAGTCCTCGCAGTCTCGCGAATTGAAGACTCAAAATTTTGAAAGGAAATTCACAATGCTGCGAAAGGCGAGAAAATTATTAAAGTTGCTTGATCTGAATATTTTAAAATAAATCAAGATATGTCTCGTGCATCGAGGTTTGCGCTTTTCTCGAGGTAGCTACTTGCTCTCCATACCCCGACTACTTGTCGAACTGCCAAACATTGATGACATTAATGAAGAATTAGGGTGAATCCACGAACAAATAAGATCGGATTTCACGCAATAAATTTGTCTCTAATTGCGATTTGACATACCTATTATGAAGAGTACATAATTTTCAAATATATACAGGAGTTTCATTTTATTATAATGAAAATATTTTTCATAAGCACGCAGAGCTCGTCATTTTCCGAGTGAACTAATTTTTGCATGTATACACAGGTCTATCGCAGAAGGGAGAAAACTCAAGTTTCAGCTATGGCTCCACGGAAAGCAGCGAAGGTGAATATCGAGGTGGTAGGGCAAGGCCCGGATAATGTCTCTGACACTTCACCTCGGAGTGTTGATTCAGTCCCTAGTTGGTCATTTGTTTCAGATATTCTGCAAACTGAGCTGGTGAATTATTCAGATTTTGATGACAACGATAATGAGAAGGATGACCTGAACACTAAATACAAGATAGTGGTTCAATCTGGAATGCACAAGGTAGAAACCAGACCACAGTTGCTTCCCTATTATGATATGATCCGATGGGCATTAGATCACATATCCTTACCCACCAGAACTATTATAAATGACCAGCAGGTCACAGTCGGGACTTTTAGACCGGAGCACATCCAAACCATGTATAAGCTCCTGATAATATCTGAATAAACATATGATGCTGAATTCCTGGAGGGATTCAAACAGAAGGAGTGCACGGAATATGAAAAAACCATGCCCAGTTTGATTAAAGATTGGGTTTCGCGCGCCGTGAATTTTAGGGCAAATGACCAGGGCGTATATTCTATCGCTTCTTTGGAGCCACAATATAAATATGTGGCCATGATGACATGTCATCTATTTGGGAGAGAAGACACCTCGCATTTCTACATCACGTGGGTGCCTCTCATATTTCGGGTTGCAGAAGGTTGCTCGTTTAATTGGGCAAAGATGCTCTCAGACAGTTTGTTTAACAGGGTCACAGAGTATCGAGAGAAAAAGGCAAGCGGGAGACCATCCTCATTTTTCATGTCTGCGTATATCATGGATGCAATATGTTCCATGACACCATTCCCTTTGATGAATTGGGCTTGGAATCCATCCCAAGAAAAACCTGTACATGAGTACCACGACAAACTATGGGAGAATAAAGCGGGAAAATTTATTTACGAAATTTTCAACTGGGTGATGGTGCCCTTACACATCGCCATTTTTGGTCGTTCGCCACCTCGTATCTCAGACAGCATTGCTGAAAATCTGAGCGGTATAGCGGATTGGTACGTAGAAACAAAGTTTTCCTATTTCAGGGTGTTCAGAGCTATTGTTCCCCTGCTTGCACTACCACTATTCATCCCCGACAAGCTGGCATGTCGTGAGATTGTCCGACAAATAGTGATTGGTGGGGTGAGTAAAGAGCTCAAAGCATCTTCGAAGAAGGTATGGTTGTTTTTCCCTGTTCAGCGAAATTATTATTCTTTATTGGATTTCAGGCATGCTAAAGCTGAGGCTGCAACCCTGGAAGACCTAAGTTTGGTCTCCATTGAATATAAAAAACATGATCCTCAGAAAATTGTAAGCAACCATTTGGAAAATTGTGGGCTGAAGAGGTTTGAACATGAGTGTTCACCCTCAGATGAAATTTTCCGAGGGGTGAGATCTTATGGGGAAGTGCTAGTCAGGATCCGATCTTTATCACCCGAAGACATGGCGTATGTATTAAAGTTCCAAGAACATAGATGAAGAAGCCTTCCCACTGTGTTGGGAGGTTTGGGTATTTCAGAGGCGAAAAAGAAGGATACTGAAGGTTCTGAGGATCAAATTTCTAACCTCGAAAAACACCAGGAAGAGGAGCAAGTGAAGAATCCCGAAGCAGAAGAGGAGACTATGCACCCACCCAGGGAGCAGAGTTCAGAGGCGGAAGTGAAAACTCCAGGCCCACCAGGAAAACAAAAGCTGGAGACTGAAACAAAGGCTCTAGGTACGCCAAAAGAGAAGAACCCTGTAAATACTCCAAAAGAGTCAGCAAAAAAAATAGGAAAACCCATCACCTTGGTCACACCCTTGCAGTCGGCACAGGGAAATGTCAGCGAGGCATGGATATTTGATGAATAACTGAGGCCTATCAGAGCGGAAGAACTTCCTCCGAACGAGTTCTTCTTTGAAAAAAAGAGAAAAGCAGTTGTGAAAGCAGAGGTTTACCAGGACGAAGGATCGACTGCTAAAAAATTCAACGTTATGACCGATGGAAAGAACAAAAATAATGAGGAATTCACCACGTAGATCGCAGGAACGCTGGGAGCGTATGCATCTGCGAATCAATTCTCGGTCGGGATGTTAAAAAGACAACTCAAAAGAAATAATCACCTAATCCAGACTCTCGAAGCCAGAGTGGTTTCAGCCGCAGAAAGCACTAAAGGTCAGGTGAGTGGGGAAATAGAACTGGCCCGACTAGCCGATAAAAAGGAAATAGAAGTGCTCAAAACTAAGTTGGAATAAGCACATTCAGTGATCCGAGACGGTCGGGTGCAGGCTGGTCAGCAGAGGACTATGATTGCAGAGTTGCAGGCGCAGGTGGAGATTGTTGAAGGTAGGGTGATTGATGTCGAGGGGTTTAAATCGCGAGCGACCCAGATTCAGAGAAAGATCTCTTCTGCACAGTAGAGTTTGATCATCAAAATAGGAACAATCCGAGAAGATTTTTTTTTGATGCATCGGATTTCCGAGAACCTGATTAACAGAGAAAGAGATGCAGGAGCGGCTCGGGTCGCCTTCCAGGAGGCAGTAATAGCCACGAATGATAGAGTTTCAGCAGGTTCCCCCGGACTCACTCTCCCAGAACAAACTAGAGGTAACATTTTGTTGAAGGATTGGGAGCATAACATTACCTTGGGCAAGGAACAAGCCCAAAAAGTGATCAATTCATTAGAATAAGCCTTCAATTCTATAGAAGGCAAGATGTTGGGTATGGACACTGGAGGCGATGCCGAAAATTTAATACAAATGAATGTAGAACAGATCTCTCTTGATATGAAAGAGAAGGAGGTGAGAGATTTGGCAGATATCTCTCAGATAGACAGGGTGGACCTGGCTCGATTTGATAAGAATTTGATCCAACCCAACGCACAAATAAGTGCCCTCGACATCGTCGATGCACAAACGGGCGACAAGCTGCAGTAGTTAGCCCAAGAATGCTACTTCACCGAGGCCAGCTGTCAAGTGGAACCTTCGTAGCTAGTATCCAAATTTATGGACAGATGCATTGCATACACCAAATCTACGCGAAGATGAGCACCTGGCACCAAGCGAAGGTAGAGCAAGAGAAAGGGAGCGATCGCGCTCCTCCCAGTTGTAACCGAATTTGTGTAACCGTTGGGAGCCTAACTGACCTGTAAAGTTGTATAAATATATCACAGAGTGAAATAAACAGGGTTGGACCTTTTTGGTATCGATTGTAATAGAGTTTTTTGCATTGAAGAAATTAATACAAGCAAATTTGGAGATTCTCGATTCCGTCCAGACTGTGTTACAAGTTTGTTTCTTAGTATTTCATGTTTCATTTCATTCCATCATTCATAATTGATGTGCTTTGTTATACTTTAGTACGACCACTACTATAACAAATGAATTCTGGTTTTCTGCATTTGTTTATTGTATTTCCTCTGCACCAGCTATCAGCGGGTGTAAGACCAATCGGCACTTTCAGAATTCTACGTTTATTCTTTGCTATGTCAGTTATTTTCTTACTAATTTCCTCTTTTGTTTATATGTGAGTTTTCTTTTTGACAGGAACCTCACGTTATATGCAGCTAAATGTTTCTCTTTCGCATCACACCTTTATACTAAAATATAATACAGTTACGGGAAAGAGCCTTCATTTGCAATTTTTATTTTATTCAGAAAACGTAAAAATTTCTCTTTATTTCGACCAAATTGAAATAGCGTTGAAATCTCTCTTTAAATTATTTCCTACGATTACTGTTCCTCAATGACTGTACCTGCATCTACATAACCTAATATTGAACCTGGACAATCTAATCAAACACATATTGCTTTAAATCTTTTCGACACAATCCTTAAAACTGCTAACACCTGGGAAGAACTTGAACGTTCATGGGTAGCCATTGAACAAGATATTACTACTCAAGAACAGTTGGAAGCTAGACAACGAGAACATAGAAATCCTCATTAGTTTCCTATACCGAAGGTTATCGAAATCCTTTTATCAATCTTTAACATACTTTTGGATGCCTTGACACTGTACTTTAAGCCTTAAGTACAGACTCAGGAACAACATGTTATAACACTAAATTGCACCACACATGCTTACCTGGCATCAGGCCAACTCATTTCCCTTCATTGCCAAAACATCTGCTGAGAAACCTCTTTGAAAACCCTCTTGGGTAAAGGTACACGCACCCTAACCCACTACTGCACGCGTGTGAACGCTGGCAGGCCTACTACAGCCCGCATTTACCTAAAAAAACAAAAAAATAGGAAATTTTCCAATGGGACAAAAAGATATGGGTCAGTTAACTGAAACTCCCGGCCATGCATGGCTGAGAGTTTGTCCAAAACCCTAGCTCCTTCTAGCCTATAAAAGAAGGGGTAGGGGTACCATTTGAAAGAGGAAAAATTATAGCGAAGAAACTCTGCCCATTAGTCGAATCCATTGTCCCAACCCTTTATCCTTTCCTCAAGCCTAAGGAGAATTAACGCAAAGCAGTTGGAGAACAAAAGAAGAGGAGGATCCCAGGATCAGGATCAAGGAGCGGTGGTCAGTCTTGACTTTGATTGTAAGTTGATTCATTTTGAAAAAAAAATAAAAGAATACTTTTCCCGTCCCAATGCATGAGTTATCTATGATTTGTGTAATTTGTGCTTAATTTCTAACCCTCAAGTAGAAAAGTAGCATGCATGTGTAGTGTTTTGTCTTGATTGGAGGTTAACTTTGGAAGGAGCAGCGCAAGTAAGCGGGCAAAGCTCAATGGAGGATCTACACCAAACATCAGTAAAAAGGTTAGTAGTTCCTTTCCATGCATGTATCGTGAAAGAGGGGTTTAAGTTTTGGGTGGTAGTTTAAAAAGTACAGTCGCCAATTATGTTGTTGGGAAAAATACCCTATGGACTAGCAAACTAGGGTCAGACTTGCATGCAGATATTGAGCGTAAAGAAATGACTTTTTAACCTACCACCTAAATCTTAAACCCCTCTTTCACGATACATGCATGGAAAGGAACTACTAACTTTTTTACTGATGTTTGGTGTAGATACTCCGTTGAGCTTTGCCCTCTTACTTGTGCTACTCCTTCCAAAGTAAACCCGCAATCAAGACAAAACACAACGCATGCATGCTACTTTTCTACTTGAGGGTTAGAAATTAAGCACAAATTACACAAATCATAGATAACTCATGCATTGGGATGGGAAAAGTATTCTTTTATTTTTTTCAAAATGAATCAACTTACAATCAAAGTCGAGACTGGCCACTGCTCCTTGATCCTGATATTGGGCTCCTCCTCTTCTTTTGTCCTTCAACTGCTTTGCGTTAATTCTCCTTAGACTTGAGGAAAGGCTAAAGGGTTGGGACAACTAGACTCGGCAAATGGGCAGAGTTTCTTCACTACAATTTTCCTCTTCCAAATGATACCCCTACCCCTTCTTTTATAGACTAGAAGGAGCTAGGGTTTTGGACGAACTCTCGGCCATGCATGGTCGGGAGTTTCAGTTAACTGACCCATAGCTTTTTGTCCCGTCGGCAACTTTCCTATTTTTGTGTTTTGTTAGGTAAACGCGGGTTGTAGTAGACCTGCCAACGTTCACACGCGTGCAGTAGTGGGTTAGGGCGCGTGTACCTTTACCCAAGAGGGTTTTAAAAGAGGTTTCTCAGTAGATGTTTTGGCAATGAAGGGAAATGAGTTGGCCTGATGCTAGGTAAGCATGTGTGGTGCAATTTAGGGTTATAACAGTTCTAAATATAAAGAATACATTTGTACCTTGTACAGTGTATGTGGCACATCATGTACATCAAAGAACTACTCCATCTGAAGTATTCATGTCATTGGATCATTGCCATCAAAATTCCTCATATTGATCTTAGGAAAGTATTTGGTCTTCAACACAAAGTTGGAGTTTCTCCAGTATTGATTCATCTTCCTTGTGTCCTCGTCGTGAATTTCATCGGATACATTTTCACTTTCAGGTGGCCTCTCTATTAGGAAATTTTTCAATCCTTCCATGATCTCCCTTTTTAAACCATCCATCTTAGTATCCATTATTTCCTCCAACTTAGCTTCAATTGAATCCATCATCCCTTGTAGTTCATATTTTTTTATTGTCTTCTTTTGTAAATCATTTATGTCCTTGCACATTTCTTCACCTTCATCAAGAGTACAAGTAGGACTATTTGGAGGTTTATTTGGTCTAGAAATTCCCTTTTTTGGTGACATGTTGGCCAAGTATCACTTTTAAACCTTGATTTCGAGGTGGTTCTTCTAAATGATCTTTCTTCTATTGTATCTCCAAAATTTCATCCCTTCTGGGTCTAAAACTTTCTTTCTGTAGTTCTATGATACATCTTATTTGCAATACCACAGGTATGATAAAAATTGGATGTGCCAAGTGGAAGTTATGGTAACTCCCCACACCTTGATGATTTTTGTCCCTTCTAGGAGAGCATACTTGTAAAGCATTCTAAGTGCAAAATTTATGATATATTATTTTGAAACTTGTACCAAAAATACTAAAGAATGTACACTATCGAATGCAACTAGTCTCACTTAATTTCTATACTCATTGAACAAGATATCATTGTTTTACCCGGAACACCTGTTTGGGACTAATTAATGTGACTACTCATATACACTATCTTACACAGGGTGTATCTACAAAATTTGGATGAACCAGAAGCTGATATTGTTATCACAACTACCTTGATAATTTCTCTGAATACCCTCTAGGTGTCTGGGTCTAAAACATTACAAAAAAAAAAATATAGCGCAAATTCTACTATGACTAAATTCAGGATGATTCCATAACCCTATCTTACATAGGATATATCTCTGAAATTAGAAGGCCTCAGAAGATTAAATTTGAAACCCACATACCTTGATACGTCTACTAAATATCCTCCTAATGGTTCTATCTGAAATATCGTATAAAAAATGTTATAGATAAAACTCGAAGGTATCTCAGATGCAATAGCAAAACCCCAAGACCATGAGCTCTAATACCAAATGTTAAGAACCAAATATCAAAATAGAATAAAAAAAACCTCAGAATAAGTACTCAACACCTTGAAAAAAGAGATAATTTTAGATAATAAGCCTCTTCAAGGAGGTAACCTCTTTATACACCACATCAATTTCCAAATAAAAGATGATTCCAAATGAAAAGGTCTCCTTGGTATATATAGGAGACTAGGAGGTACAATTAAAACTAATGGACCCAAGCCGATATAAATAAAATAAAATTACTAATGTAATATTCCCAAATTAAGGGGTAGTGTGCCACTATTTAGGGATTAACATGGAAGGTCAAGGATCATGGATCTCATGACGTGACATGAAAACCTGACACGATTTTTTAAGTTTGAGCACCAAACCCGATGTACACAAGTTGTAGTGGAGCAACCTGCATATATGCTTGTTGTCTAACTGGTAGGGTGTGTATATGTGGAAAAATGTGTTTTTTTTGCTCTGGAAGGTAAAAAAGGGGACTTCAAGTCTGCATAGGGAAATGGAAAGGTCATCAAGCAAGTTGCATGGGTGAGAAATTTTTTTATATAACAGATGCCCCCTAATATGTGAGGTTAGAGAAGTATCTACGATGGCCAGAATACATTATAATTCCCATAAGTGAAGTAATGGAGACTCAGGTGGAAGTGCTAGTTACTCATGAGAATAATACAATCCATCATGACTTTGTACACATGGCTTCCAATCTAAATTGAACTGCAGATCCATGTATAAATATACCAAATAGTTGTTCATGGCCATGAATAGGAAATACAAAGTAAACACATGCCATATCATGTCATAGTCACGAACAAGGCCCAGTGGGATATAGTCTCAAAATAAATATGAAGATATATGTATACAATGGAGTACAATATGATCTCCCATGATCACTGAAGTCATATAGGTACTGGTCCAATGAAAGAAAGAAACATAATAGGAATGTTGCTACTGTAATATGGAGGTATTATACACTATCCGCTCAAGGTGCAAGTCTACATCATGTGAATAGAGGAGTTGATGTTGAACACAATGAGATTTTGTTTGATTACCAGTCATTAAGTTATATCATTAACAAACATGAGGCAACATACCGATAATTAAAGTATGTATCAAGGTCCGAGTACATTCTTACAGGTGTGAATAAGGGTGTTGAGGTTGAACACTTGAAGAATCTATCAATCAGGAGACATTGGTGTGTATTCCCAACTTTCGATGGCCACAAATGATTGGAAGCCTTCAGGTACTCATAGGAATCTAGGTCTCATTTCTAGAATAGATGAGTTGAAGTCGATGGAAGGAGACTTGTTGAAAGGAGAGAATTAGGGCATTTATCATCAGTCAACATGAGGTACAAATAAATAGATTGATGATTAGGAGGAGCTCGGACGAATAGGAGGTTCACGAACCAACAAACTTGTGCATCTTTCGCATGCACCAGATGCAAGTAGTGCACAAAAAAGACCCTTTGAATAACATCCAATAAGGAAGATTGCTGACAAAGGTGAGGAAACCACCAATAAGGATAATGGTATCCAAGACACTACACAAATATCAATGTGTGAATAGATTTATTTATGTTTAACACAAGAGAAACACCCCAGTCAACAATCAATGAGGAGATGTCAACTACAGGGTTCAAGGTTACCTACCCATAATGAAATTAGGACCAGAGTGCATGGTAGGACTATAGCTTCATGTGACTTTGAGACACACTGAGGGTATGGATGACATGAAAATTCAAGAGTTCTGAGAAATGGTCGGCACAGGCTTATAGACTTCCTTTGAACAAGAGCATGAGACATATGGACAACTCTGGTAGCATAGACTTGATGATAAAGCTTCGTGATGTAGAAGGCATCAACAAATTGTCCATAGAGATTAGAAGAATAACCAATCAAAGGAGTAAACTCTAAGTAACAAGCTCAACTTCCTAAGGTCATGCTAAACACAAACTTTGGATGAAAATGGACTCAAAAGTTTGTGCTATGTTCAAAGGTGACCCGACTGCTTCTGATATGAGATAATATTATTTTCCCACTCGTCTTTTTTTCTTTTTTCATAGGCAAATAAATGTTATGATACAAGAGAGAAAATGAGTGTTGTGAGTAAGCAACTAGATCCAAACAGTGGAACATACCTATGCTCAATGCAAGGAAGTTCATGTGGGGCATGGACACTCAGGGGAATGTTTCCTCTTAGGGTACAAGGTGTCAAGATGAAAAGGATATAAACAAGGCTATGATTGGATAGTGATGCAAATTGTTGAGGTAAGAGGTTTATAACAAGAAATGGAGAACCGAAAATAGGATCCATACTGCAAGCAAGAGGATGGAATGTGATTAAAACTTAACTCCAAAAAAATTCCTTTTTCATAGATTTAGTCTCCTAGGAATGAAAAAGTATAAAATAATACCCAAGAGAACTATTCTAGCCAATGTTGGCTAGAGTATTCCCCAGTATGGTCGCCAATTTTGTTACGAGGAAAATATATCTATGACTTGTGGTAAACCACAACAGAAGGAAAGACATGCAAAAATAAACTCTAATCTCATGTATGCTATATAAATTAAATTCTAACAAGACAAGGTCAAGAGACTACCTCATCTGGGCGTTCGATGAAGACCATCACTGAGCACGCAACTCAAAGATTTATACTTGCAACTTGTCCTCAAAAACCAAGATACGTAATCATATGGTGATAATATATATTGTTAGCATATATATTAGCATAATCCATTAACATACATGACAAATACACCCATTAAATAATAATTCAAATATTTGCAATACATAAATTGGATGAGAAAAGAGTATTTCTATTAAAATAATCAGTAGAAGTATATAGGTGACAAACTTCTGTAACGACACATCGAAATCGAGAAACTAAGTTCCTCCAGCTGTGCCTCCACCACTTCAATCCTCCACCAAAGGAAATATCATATAAAGGAGATAATTAGGTTCTCCATCACAAAGAAGGAGGATATTTGGGGCTGAACAATGAGTTCACACTTTCAAGGATAAAGGGATGCAGACTCAATGTGAAGTGAAATTTATCCCGAGTATCTTTTCTCTCAAAAGTTGAATTCTCCCCTTAAGGCTTGGACATGGCTCAATTTATAGCCTTCAAATGGAACTGAAGGGATGATTCAAAGCGTTTCCAGTATATGGAAGTTCAAGGATCATGGATCTCATGACGTGACATGGAAAACCGACATAATTTTTAATTTTGAGCACCAAACCCGATGTACGCGGGTTGTAGTGGAGAAACTGTGTACATGCTTGTTGTCTAACTGGTAGGGTGCATATATGTGGAAAAATGTGTTTTTTTTTTCTATGGAAGGTAAAAAGGGGACTTCAAGTCTGCATAAGGAAATGGAAAGGCCACCAAGTAAGTTCTATGGGATGAGGAAAAATTTTCTATAAAAACACCAAAACGATGCAGAAAGAATGAAAGAAAAATATTTTCCTTTCAATGAATTCTATCTGTGGAAGGAGAAAAGATATATTTCTTCTTAATGTAAATAAATAGCCAAAAGAATGCAACTTTCACTTTTCTTTTTTCAAATGGAAAAAAATTGAAATGCAAAACTATCAAATTAATGTTCATGAAATCCCCAACAAAAACAAGTATTTTCAACTATGACCAAGACACTCCAACTATGAAAGTGGGATGCAAAATTTTTGTTTTCTTCTTTCCAAATCGCATGAAAACTAAAAAGATAATTTTTTTTTTCTTTTAATCAAAATGAAATTATTCAATGACACTTTGAAAAGAAATCAAAAGAGAATGAAGGTGGAGAGAACAAGCACCCAAGGAATAAAAGATTCAACCACAAAGATGTCTTCAACACAGAAAACTCAAGCTTTCAATCATAATTTGTTTTTCTCAAATAATTTGAAAAAAGATTGCACTCCAAGATGAAGTGAAAATCAAGAGAGTTGGATTTGTTTAAATAATGGAAGAAACCCCAAAATATATTTAAAAACAAATGAACTATGTTGGCCCTTGACCAAGTTTTGAGGAAACCTTGGTTAGATTTGGACCACTTTTGGACTTCGACACATTGTTAGAAGAAGGAGCGCCTAGGAGGAGATGAGATCGTGGATGTTGACCCATGGGGTTTACCCATGACTAGGCCTTATTTTAAGGGTTTGTAAAAGTATAAATAAAAGAAGGATGTATGGTAGAAGTGATAGTTTTTTGAGCTAAGTGCAAGTAGTTTGAATGGATTTGTGTCAAGGAATGTATGCTTGTTAAGGATTTGTGCTCAGTAGAGAGTTGGCTCTATGCCCTGACCTAGTTTTGGAAGGAGGATCTGGTGCTTAGTGCATAGATCTCATGTCCTATGTGAAGCTTGACTCTATGGATTAGTGCACATGAGTGAATGAATGTAAGATTCGAGCACATAATAAAGAAGGTGAAGCGGTTGGTGGACGTAGCCCCACACTGGGGTGAACCACATACATCTATTATCTTATGGTTTGATTTGTGCAATGTTATATCTGTTATGTTTTGCTTGGTTCTTAGATTAGATGTTTGATGAACATGTATGTGTTGCTTAAAGGAATTTCTTATATAAGAATGTTAGATCTGATTCAGAATGCTATGTGCTAAGTGGTTGAAGTACATAATATTTGTTGTTACTACACTAGATCTATTCTTAGGCACATTAAGCGATGCTAATAAGGTTAACGAACTAATGTATATAACTTCTTCAACATTAACATAATACCCTGCGAAGTGTTATTATAATAGATATGTGTCCCATCTTGGTTACATACACCTATGTCCTTTAACCCCCCCTTGCTAGTAACTCAGGTGAGACCTCGCCTGCCTTGCAGGTGTTTCCAAAAGGGTCGGTAGTCAGGGTTTTGTTAGTGTGTTGTTAAGCGTTGAACCCTCGGTCTTCCCCTGTGCCAACAAATGGTTCCATTGTCGGGACTTGAAATTGTGGTTGTTGGGAACTGAAGTAAAGAAAAGAGAAGCTCTATGCATAACTCTGTTGCTAAAGTGCACAATAATCTACTTGACTTGCAAAGCTCTGTGCTAATAAAGAAATACAATATGAACAAAAGAGGTGAGATCTAAAAAGAGGTAAATCTTTTTTCTTTGACAAGAGAAAGATAAGTGAAAATTTTGGTTTTGAAAGCATGAATTTAAGTACGTTTAATAAGTTATGTCCTAGTCTGAAGGCTAGCGTGCAGTTGAAATAAAGAGTTGATTTGAGTAAATTTAATGGAAATGAAGAAAGATATGTTATTCCTATGCATAGAAAGAGGTTTTGGACTAATAAGTGGATGCGGAAACCTTGAAAGTGTTTTTTCAGATTGCAGGTCTAGCACTACGATCCTAGTCCGTAGTACATAAAAGGATGGGGAACGTTTAAAAGAAAAATAGGATTGAAAATGTGTTATAACTACAGAAGACCGGGATACCTTGCTAAGGAATGCCCTGGCACAGGTCCTATTTGTCTTTGTTGTAATATTGTTGTTCATGAAGTTGAAGAGTGTCCAAGGATGATTGCTAAAGTTGAAAGGATGAACATCATACAAGAAAACTATGAAGGAAGTCAAAAGACCAAGGGCATGTTAGAGAGTCATAAAGAGAAAGAATCAGAGGAAGCTCAGGCTACATTATTACAGTTTAAAGAAATGATGCATATTCACAAAGATGTCAGTTTACCAGAGATATTGAAACTAAAACAATGCATAAGTGCAAGAATAGAAGACTTCGATATAGATTGTGTCTTGGATGAGGAAACACAAGTGAATATTATGACAGAATACACTTGGGAAATTTTGGGAAAGACTACTATGATACCTTCGTTAGGAAGGATAGGCTTGTTTATGGGAAAGATGATAACCTTATGTGGAAGAGTTACTAATGTACCTATTATTATTCATGGAACAATGACTGAAGAGGAATTTAAAGAGATTAAGTTTTTTCAGAACAACACCCCTTTCCCAGTTTTATTAGGAAAGACTTGGATTGAGAAGGATCAGATTAGAAGGAAAGCAGAGGATGAAGCTACAGAAAAGAAAAATCAAGAACTAAGGGATTTCATAGCTAGAAAAATAGACCGAGTAATAGAAGAACGAGAGGATAAGTCAAAGAAATAGAGAAAAGTAATAACGCAGGAGGGACAAAAGAAAAGAGAATTAGTTGTCAAGGTTGAAATAATGCAAGAAGGCTTGAAGGTCCTATCTATTTTAGAAAGAAGTATGTCCACTTAGGAAGTGTTAAGAAAATGGATATTAACCTTAGATCCTTTGAGGAAACCTCAACAATGCGAAGTCACTACGCTAGGGGAAGATAAGAATAAAAATGGAAAGATAATTTTAGAAACAGTTAGAGAGACTCATATCATAGGAAAGAATGCAAGGAAGATCAATAAAAATAACTCTCATTTGGAAAAGCTACAAGAAGCTACAATGAACAGATGGAGCACTTCGCAGACTAGAATCTCGCAGGAGGCAGGTTCGCAGGATTTGAACCTCACCGGAACAATAAGTCTACTTAGAATGGGACTTCGCCCTGGAAAAGATATATGACCATTGGAGGCGCTCCCAACCATTAGAACTATGCTCCGAAATGGTTAGAAAACACATTTGTGGGTTGATGCACCACTTTTGGACGTTAAGACCATGCCATAATAGACAGATTCACCATGATGGAAGCATTCCTGGCCATTGGAAGAATCTGTTACGATGCCCTGCTTATTTAACCCGTCGGATGCTGCACCGGGAGAACTTTTTTCTACCCGTTATTAACTAATCCAAGAAGAGAATTGTTTGTGTGTCGAACTGTGTTATCAAAAACTAGACCCCACCTATCCATTTGTCTACCCCGCCTCTCTGTTTGTCTACCTTGACCTGTCTGTTTAAAAGTTAGAATGTCGAGCGAACCTAGTGAATTAGAGAAGTCTATCAAGGAAGTACTCAAGAATCTAATCGCTGACATACCAAAATTTGAAGGTGTCCAAGCATCGTCGACTAGGGGATTGAAGGCTTCCCCTTTGACTGGACGTCGCTCTGGCCATGTTAACTTCATGATTGAGGAGGGAAGTAAGCATCGCAGTGATCTGGCTAATGTGAATCAGATCCCATCGATCCTACCAGAGTATATCCCACCTTTGGTTGGCACAGTTAACCATGAAAGAATCCTCCAATATTATGAGTACACCGTGTTCACCGTGTACATTCTGAAAGGAATACACGTAGTCGGGAGTCATTTAGGACAGATCCCACTACTAAAGAACAACGACTTCAATTTAGGAGACAGGAAGTACTACACTATGTCGAAACCCCATCACTATCTCACAAAGTCAACTGGGAAGAATCCTCACCTCATCTCACATCCATGGATTAAGTGGATGGCGCAGTCCACAGTGCTGAATGTGATGAAGATCCGCCATTTTGGTCACCACCAGGAGGTTAATGCTTGCATTAAAATCCTCCTGTCGTGTTATCATGGTGGATACTTGTGGCTCGAAATAATAATTACTGTGGATATGGCGCTAATCAACCAGATCATGGGCTTAAGCATGAACGGACCTGACCCTCAGCATTTTTATCCAGGGAAGGCCTCATACCGCTCCCTGGAACAATGCATCAAGGAATATTATGGAGAAGTCGAAAAAGGAAAGCAAGGTTCCAAGGTAGACTCTATACAGGATGGCGCAGTGCACCTCACTTGCCAACTCATAGCTGGCAAGCTCGTAAGGAAGAAATTCCCCACACAGGTCACTGGGTTCGTGGTGGACCTCACAGGAAAATGTGTGGAGGGAATGCAGATGAACTGGGTGAGTTACCTCGTCAATGAAATAGAGACAGATTGTCGCGAAGCCTAGGATTTTGGATATGAATTCCACTACAGTTGGTTGATCATTTTGATCACATGTGTCTCTTGGAAAATGCCTGAAGGAGCCACCTTCCCAGAAATCAAACCCTTGGAGCCATTTGCTGCTCGGTTTCCAACCCTGGTACACCAACAACATGACAAAGCAGTGGCAGTCCAACGTTGTATTTCATGCATACTATCTACAATTAAAGGTTGCCATTGAATCATTTATGTGCATGAAACCATGCACCTTGCACCAGTACCGACCATTTTCAAAGTTATGTGTAGATCCTCATTTCATCTACATTACTGCATGCAAAGATGAGAACCATGAAGAATTACAGTTGTACTGTAAGATGACAGATGAATACATGGAGCATATTACAAAGGAGTGGTCAGGGGAATTTCTTGTACCTGTTGTTGATGCATAACTCTACGACACTGACACCATAGGAATACACAGTCACTTGGGTTGAAAATGTTGGAGAGTCTAGTGGGACGAATAATAAGAAAAAGAAGGAAGAAGTTCAGGATATAGAGAGCGATGAGGAGGACAACACTTCTAAATATAATGAGTCTGGCTTGCTCGGAGGAGGAGGAGAATACAAATCAGAAGGACAGGGAGGAGGAAATGAAGGAGAATAAGGGAAAGGAGGAGGAGGAGATACCACTCCTCCACTTGAAGATCCCCCTATTGGGACAGTAACACCACAGAAGAGAAAGGTTTCTCCAAAGAAACCTTTAGCAAAGAAGAAGACGCATGCTAATAAGCCCCAGTTGGAGGCCACACTCACAGAGGACGATATCAGTCTGGTCTAAGGAGATATGGAGGATGCTTTCGAGGACATATTTCATAGATATGGAGAGAAGTAGGAGGATCTATATGGAAGGATCGAAAAATAATTGAAGGAAGTACAACAAGTTGTTCTTTTGGTCTGCGTAGTACCTACTGTGCCTTCCTCGTCACAGATTGCAGAATTGAGGGATGAACCAGCCTAATTAAGAAGACTTGTGGATGCGATAGAAGATCGAATTCAGAGAGTCTAGAAAGAGAAGGAGAAGGATACAAAATCCTTGAAACAAGAGAAATGTGAAGTCTTAGTGCAATTAAGTATAGCGCAGGAAAATGTAGCAGCCCAGGAAAGTGAGAAAGAAGAGCTTCAGGTGAAGCACCAGGAGGAAAAAGCCTAGCTAAAAAGAGAAAAGGAGAAGTTGCTCGTAGAGTGGGCCATGTTCAAAGAAGCAGTGAGTAAATAATGTCACTTTATTCCAGGCTTGGAATAGGAGGAGAAAGAGTCGATTGAGGCTCAAGTAGTGAAGTTCGCTAAGACCCTCCATCAGCTTCAGGCTAGAATAACAGAATTGGAGGCCCAATCAGTACCTAGCACCCCGCAGGAGGTGCATGACCAGAGGGAGGAAACCACTAAGAACAAAGTAGTAAGGATAAGAGCCCTCACCACAGAGTGCAAACAAGTGCACATAGTACATACATATGAACACCTCGTCGAGGATCCAGAGCTAAGAAAGATGGAAGCAGTTACAGGAGGCGCAGAAGCAGGCATTTTTCATGCAGGCACAGATGAAGTTGCTCACCATAGTTGAGAGAATGAAGAGATCCCAAGAGTAGCACATAGTACAACAACAGATCACTTCCCTCCATGGGAAGGTAATGGAAGTCACGTAGAAACTACAACCAGTGTAGGATGAAGACTGCAAGGTGTTCGAAGAGATTGATGGACAGATCTAGCAATTGGACCAAGTGGTCACATCAGTAGAACAACACCTGGAAGGGCCTATTACAGAGCAGAAAATCCAGGAGCTCACTGAGCGAGAGGCTCAGGTGAAGCAGCAAGTCAAGGTAGCCCGAATTAATCTTGAGGCCTTCAAAGAAGCATTGTCCAAACCTGAGTGACTCGGGACGAGTCACAAGTGAGTGTTGGGGGCCTGTTGGCCCTCGACCAACTTTTGAGGAAACCTTGGTCAAATTTGGACCACTTTTAGACTTCTACACATTTTTCGAAGAAGGAGCGCCTAGGGGGAGCTGAGATCACGGATCTCACCCATTTTTCCAGGCTATGTGGACCCAGTAAGGGGTCTTCTAGGGTTTTTGTAATGGATTTATGGGATGTCATTCCATGGGGTTTATCCATGACTAGGCCTTATTGTAAGGGTTTGTAAAAGTATAAATAAAATAAGGATGTATGGTAGAAGTAGTAGTTTTTGTAGCTAAGTGAAAGTAGTTTGAATGACTTTGTGCCAAGGAATGTATGTGTTTTAAGGCTTTGTACTTAGTAGAGGGTTGGCTCTATGCCCTGACCTAGTTTTGGAAGGAGGATCTGGTGCTCAATGCATAGATATCTTTTCCTATGAAAAGATTGAATCTGTGGCTTAGTGCACAGGAGTGAATGAATGTAAGATTTGAGTACATAATAAAGAAGGTGAAGCGGTTGGTGGATGTAGCCCCACACTGGGGTGAACCACGTACATTTGGTGTCTTATGGTTTTCTTTGTGAAATTTTATATCTGTTATGCTTAGTGCTTAGATTAGATGTGTAATGAACATGTATGTGTTGCTTAAAGGCATTGCTTATGCTAGAATGCTAGATCTGATTCAGAATGCTATGTGCTAAGTGGTTGAAGTACATAATCTTTGTTGTTACTATGCTAGATCTATTCTTGGGTACGTTCTGTGATGTTAATAAGGTTAATGAACTAATGTATATCACTTCTTAAGAATTAAGAGAATACCCTGTGAAGAGTTCTTATCACATATCTATGTCCTAGCTTGGTTACAAACACCTATGTCTTGTAACCCCCCCTTGCTTCTACCTCAGGTGAGACCTCGCCTACCTTGCAGGTGTTGTCGAAAGGGTCGGTAGTCAAGGTTTTGTTGGTGTGTTGTTAAGCGTTGAACCCTAGGTCTTCCCCTATTCCAACAAACTATCTTCACAAAAGTTCCATCAACAATAAAATGCTAAAGGAATGGGATTCGATGACCTAAATTGTACACAAAAAACAAAAAGTTCTTTTAATCAGATGAACAAATGGCACAAAAAGGAAAAAATTTCAAATTATCTTGAAAAATGTTGGAGCAATGATTGTTATGACAGATTTGAGAGAGATTTGAAGGGGTGGAAGAAAGGACAAACATAGATATGATCTTAGTTTGAACGATGCCCATTTACAAAATGGCGTTTAGAGCCTGGTCGCACCCTGTTAATGACCACAGGGAAACCACAAAGCATTATTCTCTCCTAGTATAGGACTAGAGGGCAACAACAAAGAACTGGTCATAGAGAGCAGTGTAATTCTAGTTGAGTTTTGTACCTTGGGAGGTGTTCCCCATGTGCTTGTGACCTCCTTAGCACATGTGGGATGGACATTACACTTTGTACCTTGTACTTTTGTCTAATTTCACTTTGACTTTGCGTAAAGTTAAATTTAGTCATTTTTGGCCTAAAAGTGACTATTAATTCACAAAGGGGGTGAATTAGGGACATAAAGTCAACATAGGAAACTTAACCCAAAGTGGGTTATTGATTTAGATATTTATGGGGAGATATCAACCATTGATCAGATGGGACATGAGATGATCTTCACCATTCATATCTTAGGTTTCCTTATGTATGTCAAAGAAGGGTGCAAAGGGTGAAGGAGGCATTCATTCTTATTTTTTTCATTGTGAGAGGAGCTCTTGGAGGATGAGCATGAGGTCAGTTTTTTTAGGATTCTTGATTTTGGGCACTATATTTCATGGAGGGAGGCTTACATCATATACCCTTGTTTATTTAGGAGATAGGTTCTACTTCGGTGGAGGGCGCATTGCCAAATTGGGGTGCATCAGTTGTAGGAGGACTTCTAGCCATCAGATTGTGGTGAGATCAGTTGTAGAGGGAGGCCATTCAATAGAGCTTCATTCCTGTGGAGGGGTTTCCAGATTTGAGCTCACATTTTGTAGTTGGAGCAGTTTCAGTGGATTTGTCAGCTTGTATGTGGGGCGCACTTCAAGGTTTGGGGCTTGTATATCAACTCATATCGAGTTGCTATTATATCAGGTTCCATCATATATTTTACTTGTTGTATTCCATATTCTTCTTTCCTCATATATACATATATATTCCAAATTGGTTTTCCCCGGGGGGGTTTATCCAAGGTCATGTTGAAAAAAAATACCCATGTACAAAAATGCATGTGTTAGTCTCCTAGATCTATTTATTTTCAGCTGTAAAGATCTATAGGTGTGTTGTATTTATTTTGGTATGCATGTGATAACTTCTATTTACTAAAACTACATGGTAGAGCACCCAAAATCGCAAATATAACCGTAACAAATCAACAAGAAGTTCTTGGACTGTTGTCTGTTATAAAGCAATAGCATATTCTACACTTGATAGTTGAAACTTAGAGCCAAACTATGGTCAAATACAGAACCATTTGGCAAGCTTGATAGGACCTGAAAATCTTCATGGTATCAGAGCTGAGCTGGCTGAAATTTTGAGCAGTTGGGACAACATTTTTTTGGCTCTCATATACATCTTCTTGGCATATTTTTGTGGACATCCATTGACTCATTTAGTGGTTGTTAGAGGGCATATTCGTGCAGAGGACAGTTGGGAAATTTTGGACACTAGTCATCAGTCTCTTTTCACACCTTCGCAGTAGGAGTGAGGCTGATTTGAATTGACCTCTTTTCACACCTATATTGTTAGGAGTGAGGTCAGATTACACTTGTCTCTTTTCACACCTCTATTGACAGGAGTGAGATAGGTTTTTCCTTGGCAGTGTGAGCATCAATTGGGGATTGCAGTTTGGCAGACATGTCAGCATCTCAGATGTGAGTTGAGGACAAGCTAGCAAGGGCTAGAAATTGGTCACCTTGTAAGGTGAGGATGATCTTCGTCTTAGAGGAACTTGAGTGATGGGACATAGTCGAGGCATCTGTTCCCCCCATTCCTGTCACTTCTCCCAACTTGCTGGCAGAGTTCATGAAAAGGAACAAAAAGGAAAAGAGAACTATTTGTGGCGCAATTCGTGACCATATCATACCTCATTTGATGGGGAATACTTGTGCATATGAGATGTGGGCATCTCTATGCAATTTGTATGAGAGATCCAATGAGAACCAGAAGATGGTTCTTCATGACCGACTCAGGGGCATTCGCATGCTCAAGGATGAGTCGGTAACTTCATTCCTTGGTCATTACACTCAGATCAGAGACGATCTTGGAGCCATCAGAGAGGTTGTTGATCCTAACTCTTTGGTGAGGAAAGCTATGAATATCTTCACCAAACCATGGGGTCCATTTGTACGCGGCTGTAATGATCCCAAGCCAAATTTCTCGCTGGGAACCACTAACTACCACTGATTTGTTTGATGTGTACGTATCTATTGAAGTTTCCAGTTATTTAAATGATGTTTATACCAAATTCATGAAACACTTGCAGGATCACCATATAATCAAGATATAGAAAAACACAATCATAGATCTGACCTTTATTATAGAAGCATGAATCAGATACAATAGAAAGAGAAGATCTGGGAGAATCCTTAGATGGCTCCAATAGATAACAAGTATGATTTGCTACAAAATGCTCCCACTGATACAAAATAAGCCTCCAAAGGTTGACTAAGAAATGAAGATCAATACAAGCATATTTGAATGCCAAACCCTCCAGCTGAAGAATGACATGCCCCAGTAGAAGGCTGAAACCCTCAATAAATTGATCCCACTGAAAGAAGACTCCAAATGAGTCCAAACTCAACCAGATGATAGATCATGGTGATAGGATCACCCCCCTGAAATCTCAAGTTGAACCTCCAAGGCGAACTCCTTCAAACTTTGAATCTTCTACTAAAGTTATGCCCTCCTAGAGGCCTAGAACCCTAGGTGATTCGACCCTGATGAGAAAAGCCTCCAAATACCCTGGAACTTCCCAGGAATGTAGATCGGGCTATGAGAACCCTATAGGAGAAGTTTCAGACTCAAATTCTAGGTGAAGCTCTCTAGATTTGATATTTACTGAATTATAGGATGCCCCCTTTGCCTCCAAGACGTCCCAATCTGAAGCTAATTATCTGATGGTGATAAATCTCCAGAAAAACCCTCAGAATGATGGTGGTTCCCCTGCAAGTAAAACCCAAGTGTCAGAATGGCCACAGGCTCTCTTGATAAGCTGGATCAAACCCTTCTCTAGATGATGATGCACCCTTGTTGGAAACACAAGAACAATACGGCCCTGCTACTTTCTGAAGCGCTAGATGGAAATATGTTGAGAATAGAATGGTGTGGAGGAGTCTTACATCCCTAAGACCAAGCTGTGGAACAAGGTGAGTGGGTATTTCAGCACTGAGTTGATCACAAGGGTTTGTACAGCAAAACCCCCAAACTGAATGCTCGAGAGCAATAACAAGCAATATACCAAATCCAGAATAAATAATAGGTGTGCCCCAACCTCTTACTTATACTTTTCCTTCTAATTCTATGTTGAGTTAGGTTAAATCCTAGGGTTAACTTCTACTCTTCTATTGAGTTATATTTTTCTTCTTTATCCTTTTTCTTTCTCAAGTCAACTTAAAAATATAACTTTAGTCTAGTTGACTTTCCCCTTCAGTGTGAGACTATGACCTAGTGGGGTTACCCATGCCACTGAGTCTCCTCATCACCTTTCTATCAAGAGGTGGGGGGCATTACAGTCTCCCCTACTTGAAATTGCTTGTCCTCAAATAATTCCAAACCTGTTTCTCTTACCACGTGCTCCTTTTCCCATGTGGCATCCTCAATGGGTAAATCCTTCAATTTGATTAGGTACTCTTTGATGCTTCGGTTTCTGAGCCTTTTCTCTCGGACCTCTAATATCTCCTCTGGAATCAAAAAAATTTGTCCTTCCTCATCCAAGGGGGAGGTAATACCTCAATGGGTCTAATGTGTTGGCTGAGGGCTTTCTTAAGGTAGGAGACATGGAAGACATTGTGTATTTTGTTTCCCTGTGGAAGCTCCAACTCGTAGGCTACAACCCCTATCCTCCTGCTAACTTTGTAGGGTCCAAAGAAACATGGTTGTAGTTTATCTGCTTTGCTCCTTTTTATGGAAGCCTGCCTGTATGGTTGGAGCCTCAAGTAGACCAGGTCACCAACCACAAAAGTAAGATCAACTTTGCATTTGTCTGCTTGGACCTTTTGCTAGTTATGTGCTCTCTGTAGATGATCCTTAAGCTCCTGGATAATGTCTTGACTTTGTTGTATCCAATCCTATACCATAGGTTCCCTGCTGTCACCGAAAGAAATCTCCCCAAAAGATAAAGGATCGTAGCCATACAAGGCCCTGAATGGTGACATGCCAATGGACGTATGTTGGGTGGTGTTGTAGCAGTACTCTCCCAAGTGCAACCATCTGGCCCACACTTTCTGTTGTCCTGCCACATAATTTTTGAGCTAGCCTTCCACCCATTTGTTGATGATATCTGTCTGTCCATCTATCTGAGGGTGATACCTGGTGCTAGGGGTCAAGGTTGTACCAACAAACCTAAATAATTTCTTCCAGAATGTACTCATGAACCTGCTATCCCTATCGCTGATAATGGTCTTGGGTAGGCCATGCAACCTGAAGATTTCCCTAAAGAATAGTTTGGCCACCTGTGCTGCACTGAAGTCAATGGTTATGGTGAATAAGTGTGCAAAATTTTTCAACCTATCCATGACTACAAATATGCAGTCCTTCCCTTGTTTCTTCGGCAACCCGGTGATGAAATCCATGGATATGCTCTCCCATTTGTGCTCCGAAATGGGTAAGGGTTGTAGTAGTCCTGATGGATGTCTGTGCTCATCTTTGTTCTCTTGACATGTAGTACACTCCTTGATGTGATTAATCATGTCCTCCTTGAGGCCCTTCTATGAGAACCATTCTCTCACTTGCCTGTACGTCTTGTTGATCCCCTAATGCCCTGCCATTGGTGAGTTATGGTATGCCTGCAATATCTTAGCCTTGAAGGCCGATTCAGGGACCAAAAAGATTCAGTCCTTATAGTAGATGAGGTCATTCACAACCTTGAAGTCATCATCTTGTACCTGCCCATCCAACAGTTGGCATGCAAACTGATCCCTTGCATACTCCATCACCAGATGGTCTTTCCAGTCAACTGATACCCTGGTCATGGAAAAGATGGATGGCCTCCTGGATAACGCATCAGCCACCACATTGTTCTTCCCTTTGACAAATTCAATGTCAAAATCATAGGCCTATATTCTACTTACCCATTTCTTCTACCTCTCATTCAAATCCTTCTGCTCCAATAGATATTTGAGACTGTTATGATCTGACTTGACCACAAACTAGGCACCAACCAAGTATTGCCGAAATTTGGCTAGCGCATGCATATTAGCCAACATTTCTTTGTCATAAATGTTGTAGAGTAGCTCAGGACCCCTGAGTTTTTGAATCTCATAAGAAAGAGGGTGACTCTTCTACATCAGTATGACCCCTATTCCTTCCCCAGAGGCATCACACTCCAAGGTAAAAGGAAGGCTGAAGTCTTGAAGGGATAATACTGGGCATGTACTCATCACTTCCTTCATCTTATCCATCATTATTTGAGCCTCCTCATCCCACTTGAAGGCTCCTTTCTTAGTCAAATCAGTCAAAGGTGCACACAGCTGAGAAAATCCTTTGACAAACTTCCTATAATATGTGCACATGCCCAGAAATCCTCTCAATTCTGTGAGTGTCTTAGGAGTAGGCCATTCCAAGATGGCTTGTATTTTCTCCTGATGTACCTATACCCCCTTTTCCCCTATAATGTGTCCTAAGTAGAGGACCTCTGTCATTCAAAATTCACATTTGGACTCCTTAGCATACAATGATTGTTCCTCCATGATTGACAAAATCTGATCCACATGCCTTAGGTGCTCCTCCCACATCTTGTTGTAGATAAGCAAGTCATCAAAAAATACCAACAGGTACTTCCTCAGCTACTTGTTGAACACATGGTTCATACATGATTGGAACGTAGTAGTGGTGTTGGTTAAACCAAAGGGCATCACCAAAAACTCATAATGGTCGTAATGACATCTAAAAGTTGTTTTTGAGATGTCTTTCTCCCTCATCTTGATCCAATGATGACCAGAATGAAAATCAATATTAGTGAAGTAGATGGCCCCATGCAATTCGTCCAACAGTTCATCAATCCTTGGTATTGGATACCTATTTTTGATGGTCTTTTTATTCAAGGCCCTAAAGTCAATACACATCCTCATAGTGCCATCTTTCTTTTTCACCAGCACTACTGAAGAAGCAAAAGGGCTATTGTTGGGCCTGATGTGCCCCATATCCAGAAGTTCCTTGATGGCCTTCTTTGTACTTCTTGGTATGTTTGTATGGTGTGGTAATAACTGGTTTGGCCCCTTCCTCTAGCTCAATAATGTGCTCAAACCCCCTATCTAGTGGTACCCCTGAAGGAATAGGCCCAAACACCTTGTGGTGCTTGTCAAGGATTTCCTTGATCTCTGGAGTGTAGTGAACCTTTCCCTATTCATCCATACATGTCACAATCCTCCATTCAGCTGTGTATACTATCTCATCTCTACGAAATATGGCCTCTATCCTCTTGGCTGTGACTACCTTTGCATCATTCCCTGTCATGCCCCAAAGCACTACCTTTTGTCCACCCTCCTCTATGAATGACATTTCCATAGTTTTTTAGTTGGTGGTGATAGGCCCTAATGTGTTGAGCCAATGAACCCCTAGGATGATGTTGATATCCGGAAGGTCCATGACATAGATGTCATGTATCAGCTCATGCCTACCCAGGGTAAGCTTCATGCCCGGAATGTATCAGTCACAGGGCATAGTGCCTCCACCGGCTACCTCCACCTTGAATCCTTCAAATTCTACTGTGGGTATGTGCCTCCTTTTCAATAATTCTAAGTCAATGAAGTTGTGGGAAGCTCCTCCATCAATCAAAACTGAAACCCTATGTCCCTACAAGACCCCCCTCATTCGGAAGGTGTTATACTTTGGCACTCCACTAATAGATGCCAAGGTGGCCATATTGTCCTGTCCTGTGATCTACTCCTCTTTTGTCTCAATGGTATTGGCCTCCATGTTTTGTATCTGACCTATATCCTCTTCCTCGTCGTTTTCTGAAGTGACCTCAATGTAGTGCACTTGACCACGGCCCATGCATTTGTGTGTTGGGTTCCATGGTTCTTTGCAAGTGAAGCAAAGTTGTTTTCTTCTCAATTCCCTCCTAGTGTTTCCATCCACTCTGCCACAGCCCTTGTCAAATCCCCTTGGGTCACGTCCTCCTGGGTTCATTGGAGGCCTTTGATCTCTTCCACCATTGTTAAGAGGTGGTCTAGGTATGAATTTAGGTTTAGCAGCTATACCCAAATCCCTCATCTTCCAAATAGCCTCCTGTAGCTTGGTAGGTTTGAAGGCCTTTACCCAACCCTTCTATGAAAAGAATCATGAGCCTGGTCGGGGACATATCTTGCACCATCACTGCCAACCTCTAAAATTCATCAATATATGTCTTAGTTGTACCTGTTTTCTTGAGTTGGGTGAGCTCTCAGAAATGTATCTCAGGATATCCTTGATCAAATCTATCAATGAGCCTCTGAGTGAATTCTGTATAGGAAACAATTTGATTGTGGTCAAGTGCGGTGAGTCCATGATACCACCAGTTGTGAGCCTTGTTATCCAAGTACATAGTGGCAAACTTGATGGCCTCCATCTCCCTCATGGGGATAAGCTACAAGTAGGTATCTAGCTTTTGCACCCAAGATTGTGCTGTCATCTTGGACGTACCATTAAAGTATGGGATATCTATCTTCCATGCCCTTCGTTCAAATTAAAAATTGCTCCTATGGTTTGTCCTAGGTTGATTTCTGAACCTGAGTTGGCAATACTGATCTAGGGACATCTGTATTTGGACCCTCATATCCAAACTGTAGTACTCCTTGGTACTCCTCGCCAATTGTTACACAAAGTCTTCAACTTGTTCCTATTGCCCTTGCTCATCTGTGAATGTGGGCATGTACGGTCTAGGGTTAGCTTTGCTACCCGAATGTCGGCCTAGTTGTTCATCTATGAACATGGGCATGTATCACCTAGGATTGACCCTGCTACCCATTTGAACCTGGGACATGCCACCTCCCAGACTTCCTTCGGATCTGGGGGATTTCTCTAGGTTATATCTGATCTCCTCATGGACTCCACTGGATCCACCAGCCTCCTTATTTCCATACGTATCAGGGTCCTTCCCTTGATGGGTTAATTGCATCAAAAGTTCAGTTATCTAGGATTGATTCTTGTTCATCAGCTGCAGGTTCTCGTCAACCTTCTTCAAGGTTTCAGAAATTTCAACATGTCCCCTTCTGCTGGTTTCCTAGTACTCATCTAAGTGTTGGACCAACGTGCTTTCTGTGCAGTTTATGGTTTGTTGGAACTTATCAAATTTGGTTGCTAAGAAGGCCAAGCCTTGAGGCTCACGGTCATCCCCTGACCCTTCCATTTCGGCCTCTGTTTCACTGTTGGGTTTCTTCCTCCGACCCATAAAGATTCCATTGTACCTCTGCATGCGTTGATCCATCCACAGGTTTGGAGGATCGAAGCTCTGATACCAATGTAATGATCCCAAGCCAATTTTTTTGCTAGGAACCACTAACTACCACTGATTTGTTTGATGTGCAGGTGACTATTGAAGTTTCCAATTATTTAAATGATGTTTATACCAGATTCATCCAACACATGCAAGATCACCATATAATAAAGATATAGAAAAACACAAGCATATATTTGACCTTTATTATAGAAGCATGAATCAGATACAATAGAAAGAGAAGATCTGGGAGAATCCTCATATGACTCCAATAGATAACAAGTATGATCTGCTACAAAGTGCTCCCACTGATACAAAACAAGCCTCCAAAGGATGACTAAGAAATGAAGATCAATACAAGCAGATCTGAATGCCAAACCCTCCAGCTAAAGAATGCCACGCCCCAGTAGAAGGATGAAAACCTCAATAAATCGATCCCATTGAAAGAAGACTCCAAATGAGTCCAAACTTGGCCAGATGATAGATCAGGGTGATAGGATCACCCCCCTTAAATCTCAAGTTGAACGTCCAAGGAAAACTCCTCCAAAATCTGAATCTTCTACTGAAGTTGCGCCCTCCTAGAGGCTTGGAACCCTAGGTGATTTGTCCCTAATGAGAAAAGCCTCCAAATACCCTTAAACTTCCCAGGAATGTAGATCAGGCTATGATAAGCCTGTAGGAGAAGTTTCAGACTCATATTCTAGGTGAAGCTCTCTAGATCTGAGATTTATTGAATCATAGGATGCCCCCTTTGCCTCCAAGACATCCCAATCTGAAGCTAATTATGTGATGGTGATAACTCTCTTGAAAAACCCTCAAAATGATGGTGGTGCCCCTGCAAGTAAAACCCAAGTGTCGGAATGGCCACAGGCTCTCCTAATAAGCTGGATCAAACCCTTCTCTAGATGATGGTGCGCCCTTGCTGGAAACATAAGAACAGTACGGCCGTGCTACTTTCTAAAGTGCTAGAAGAAAATATGCTGAGAAAAGAATGGCGTGGAGGAGTCTTTCATCCCCAAGACCAAGCTATGGAACAAGGTGAGTGGGTATTTCACCACTCAGTTTCTCACAAGGGTTTGTACAACAAAACCCCCAAACTGAATGCTCAAGAACAATAAAAAGTAATATACCAAATCCAAAATGAATAATAGGTGTGCCCCAACCTCTTACTTATACTTTTCCTTCTAATTCTCTCTTGATTTAGGTTAACTCCCAGGGTTAACTTCTATTCTTCTATTGAGTTATCTTTTTCTTCTTTATCCTTTTTCTTTCTCAAGTCAACTTAAAAATTCTCAAGTCAACTTAAAAATATAACTTTAGTCTAGTTGACTTTCCCCTTTAGTGTGAGACTATGACCTAGTAGGGTTACCCAAGCCACTGAGTCTCCTCATCACCTCTCTATCAAGAGATGGGGGACATTATAGTGGCATAGTTTACAGGGAGGTCATGCCTGCATGGGAGAGGATGTGGGATGACTTCATCCAGGAGGAGATTAGGATTGCAATCGAGTCTTATGGACAGTAGCAACAACATATTGGTCAGGGTGAAGAGGATCTTTCTCTTTGGACAAAGGGAAAGAAGAAGGTCAGACATAGGGGTCGGCAGGGTCCCAAGTTTGGGGCCCCACCATAGGGGAGTGGAGGAGGAGAGAGAATCATTGGTCAGGGCAGTGGTCAGAGGAGAGATATGAGCAAAGTGAAGGGATTTGTTTGTAAGATGTTTGGGCACTATGTTGGATAGGGCCCGAACAGGAAGAAGAAGAAGGGTGGTATCAGAGCTACAACAGAGGAGATATATTTTCAGACATAGTTTTAGAGAGAGAGTGCTTTCCTCATATGTTTCACTTCAGTTGAGATGGCACCCAGTATATGGTATATTGATAGCGGGGCTTCAATCCATATGACTGGACTTTGAGAGAATTTTTCTGATCTCAGAGACACAAAGGTTAGGATTAAGATTTCTCTTGGAGATGATAGAGTGAGATCGGAAGA
>CBVK0101271749.1:0-27703 GCA_900067695.1 Picea abies | reverse complement strand
ATTACATCCGAATACATTGATCTACCTATGTGCGGGTTAGGACCTTAACAAACTACCAAGCTTGAAGAGATCATCACCAGATGTAGGATCAAAGGTATAGTTACCCAATCTCTTCTCTTATTTTGTTTCTTTACATTAGTTTTGGTATGTTTGGGGTAGAATAGATAATTGATTAACTTTTAGACTGTTATTCACCCTGTCTACATCTTGAACCCTGGTGTAGTTAAAGGGGGGGTTTTCTCGGTAGTAGGAACACTTGGTTTCTTGCATGGAGTCTTGTACTTAAATTGATGACTCTTGGGTTGATGAGTGATCATGTCGATATGGTGGACCTATAGATGATCCACATGTCATAGGAGAAAGTGTTATAGAATTGGATTACATTGGAGGAGAGTTGCACCTTTATTGAGAATCCCTAAGACTTGGACCCTTTCTTGTTTGACATGCATTCCTTAGAGCTTGACATGTGTCACATAGAGTTTGAATTTTTCACATGTGTCCCTATCTATTATTTAATTGGGTTTATTGTTGTGGAATAGGTCCACTTGTTACTATTGGCCTTGTTGATACCGAGAGGGGGGGTGAATCAATATCAAGTATAATTTATCACTTTTTTCAGATTTACTTTTCAATAAAATTATATGTCCAATATATAATAAAGAGCAGATGAAGAGATACACAATGCACAATAGATTTATGTGAATATCCAAGGAATTTTTTTATTATATAATATAATATTACATTCAAAGGAAGCTACAATATCCAATATTCTCTAGCTCCAACTAGAAGGAGGCTCCAACTTAAAGGAAGCTACAAATCCCTATATTATCTAGTTATTGGGTTATCTCTCCCTTCTACTTCTTCGTGGGTTGACTTAGGTTAAGATTTGAACAATTTTCCAACAAAACCATCTAAAACTATCAACCCTCCTGGTAAACCGGATGACAACACTATGCGTAGAGCACACAGTGCAGTCTCACCCAAGATAGATCTATGGGTGGATGCAAATGTCAAGTGCTTGCAGTCTAGGAATGAGTGGGGATCTCGGGTTGTATTATATATTCTTCATGTAGTGATCTTGTTATTTATTCAAGTACTTCTAGGATTTATTCATCTTTCATCTCATGCATGCATTCTAATACATCTAGTTAATCATTCATTCATAAGATAACCATTAACATGAAGTAAGCATTCAATAAACATAACATATAACATAGGTTTTACCATGTTTCACCCCCTCCTAGGCTACATCCACAAATATTTGGATTCTCTTCTTTTTTATTTAGTCTGCCACAAAATCTAGCATTGTGCATATTATATACTCCATCATACAATCATGAAGAGGTCTAGGACCCTCTGTGAGGTGGACTAGATCACACCAAGATCCTCATCCTGTGATCTAACCCTCAAAATCTAGCTTACTCCACTCTTCTACAACCTTCTTACAATCAGAAGTCTCTCAACTTCTCAATAGTATCATATTGGCTAACCAACCAACTAACTACTCACCTATACCTCCTAGGTTCTTATTTATACTATTTTACAAGATTATAGTCGTCACAACCTTTGTAAAAAACCCTAACCTTATAATAGTTAGGCTTGTCTTCCTTCTTGCCTTGCATGTTGCTTTTCCTCGTGCATGTTTCTTTTCCTACCATCCATTCTTCTCCAAAATTAGGCCTGTCCTTCTAAAATTAGGTCTTTCCTTAAAATATTCATGTGCCCAATAGGCCCCAAACACTGACATGTGGCTCGTCCCGAGCCACTCAGGTGGTGCGTGCTCCCTGGACAACCTATTCCAAGCTGTGGAATTTCCCTTATAGTTCTTCCCATTTTTCTTTTCCCTACGCATCTTTCTCCATGAGCTCTTCTACCCTCTACGTTGTGATGTGTTCCTTGAGATATTTCATGCTCTCAACATGATATTGATCCATTCCTATCTTTTCCTTCTCCAATTTCACAATAATTTGCATTTCTTTCTCTTGGAGAGGTTCTAACTAGGTTAGCCTTACCCTCTTGTTATTCTACATAACCTTCAGTTATGCCTACAGGGTCTTCATCTCCTGCGCACTCTTCACTCGCTCTGTGATGCTCATGGAATTTTTCCTCTACTTCATCTTCTAGATTGCATTTTTTATTACCTCCTCTTTTTGATCTAGTTGCTAGACCCTATCATCTTCTTCCAGCATTGTCCATAGATGTGCGGTCTTGTCAAATAGTTGTGTGACCTTTTCAACTTCTTTCTACATCACTTCCACTTGCATGGATGCCTATTGTTCCCTTTCATCCAGAAATTATGGAGGAGTAGTTGGGGTTAATTTTTATTTAAGCTCCTTGATCTCCTTCTTTTAGTTCTCGAGCGTTTGTGCAATGATTTGGATTTGTTCTTCCACATTCCTCGTGGCTATCTACACACTGTCTAGAATCCTTGTAAATGATTCCTTCAACTTCTTCTCTAAATTATTTGTGTGTTGTTTCTCCTCTTTTATCTTTAGCTTTACTTGCTTGACTACCAGTTCCATGGCATCCTTTCCATTCCTATTTTCCTGCAATTCCACTGCATTTTTCCTTGTGCGCGATTTCACTTCCTGCGTGACTCCGACTTGCACTTTGTACAATGCCTTTGTTGGTATCTTCGCCAGTACCAACTGTAATTGTGCCATATCTTTTAGTGGTGTATGGGCTATGGCCTCACCCATCTTCATCATCTTGGATGTTACTTGGAAGCTTGGACTTACCTGTGCTATGGTCTAGATGGTGTCTTGTTCACTCGGTGTGGTCCTTTCCTTCGCTTCTGTCACTGAGGGGATGGGTTATGTTCCTCTTTCATGCCTTTGTGTTGCTTATATTTTTTCTAGGACTTTCCTGATATTAGCCAACTTGTTTTGTATCCTTCCTCTTTGGTGCTCGACCTTGTCAAATTCCTTGGTTTCATGATCTTGTACTCTCTCCATGACAAGATTGACATCATCATCGGTGGTTGTATACTCTAGTATTTTCTTATGGGCCTTGGCCTTATTGCCCGACTCCTTTGTGTGTATAATTGGTCTCTTAGGTGGCCCTATTTCTTGTGGAGTAGTTTCCTAAGGGGTTTCCTATGTCATTGTGCCTCCCCTTCCTTGTTATTCCTATGTTGGGGTAGTGTCTTTCTTCTATGACTGTGCATCCTTCTTTGGAGAACTTCCCTTCTTCTATGATGGCTTCTGACTAGGCTTCCCCTATTGTGTTGGATTTTTGGGCACAACAATGTCTTCTGTAGGTGTCTTAGATGAACCTGCTTCTACCTCCTTACCCTTTGGCATGTCCTTGGTGATGACTGGGATGTTCCAGTCATCCTGCTAGTCTCACATCACCATTTCAAATTCCTCTGCATTGATGCAAAACCGAAGTTGCAGTCGTTCATTTTTTGGATCTCTGCACACTTGGATCCACATATTATTTCATGTAGCCCTAAAGTTGGTTATCCCTTGATATTGTGTGACTACTTCCGGAGTGATCCTCCAGGTATTGGCTATGTTGTCTTGGATGTCATTGAGATACCATGCAAATTTGTTGGTATTGCCACTTCTTTTCTTGGGGTACAAATTGCTTCCCATTGATTTGTACTGCGTTGCGCAACAACAGCCCACTCTATCGCGAAAATAGGATTAGGGAGGATCCTTCCACTTGATTAGCGCTATTAGGATCAACAACCATGAGTAGTGGAACTCTATTCCCAAGTCTTGCATGTCATTGCAGTCATCGAGGAACAGGTTCAGTATATATGGGGCTCATCTAAGCATGGTTTTTTTTGCGCACTTAGTTGCAGCTACAACAACCCCTACTGGGACCTCCTCCTTACGGAATTTGTGTAGCAATTTGCATGCCATTAGTTTTGTGTCCATCCTGGTGGCTGCACCGCTGATTCTTTTGATAATGATTCTACATGAGCCTCTCTCTGTCCTGTATATTTTCTTCATATCTTCGGCGAGAGATTTTTCTTTATTTTTTTCATCCAGGTACTGCGTGGGAATCTCGACCATAGATGGCATATCTATTACAAACACAATCAGTTCTACATCGATGGAAATGGGTTCTTCCATCCATAAGAAGCCTCCATAGAGGACTACCATCAATGTCTTGACACAATTATTCAATTCTTTCCCCCTATTGAAGTGGGGAATCTCTACCAGGTTCAGGATCCTTGTGTTTGCTAGGCCTACCACCCATTTCTTTGGCTGCATCATTGGGTATCCTAATGGTCATGTGTATATGCTCTCCACGTATACTTGTTGCATAAATTCTAGGAATTTGTTGGTATCAGACACACTGTGGTCCAAGTATCTTATCATTTCCATGCACCCTAGTAGAGTTGGCATGGCTTGCACCCCCTCTAGAATTCACAATAATACATTAATTAAGGTGTCAAGTTGTTTTAGTGGGGACCACGGGATGGGTTTTTTTCCCTTTCTTCAGACTAGAACGTTATAGGTCTCAGCCTCTGGCTCTCTCTCTTCCCCACATGAATCTGGATTCCCTACGATGTCTTCAACCTGTCCTTCCTCCTACTATGTGGACCCTACCATAGGTTGTGGTATTAGCCCAATAGCCTCTATCTTCTTGTTGGAACCACCATTCATTCTATGGGCTACTTCAACCCTCGCAAGTTGTTGTGGGTTGCCTATGTTGACTAGTTCACTACCTTATGCACTTTCCTGTGATTCAATCTCCATCCCGACCATCATCGGGGCTTGTTGTTCTTTATTCACCGGTGTGGTGCTCACTAGGATGACCTGTGGCAAGGGAATTGTGTATCTAAATTTTTTTCCCTCATCAGCTCCATTTTCCTACAATCTTTATCATCATGACCCACTGACTTGCATAAATTGAAGTATGAAATTTTGGGTAATATATTATAATTTTGCATCATTGGATAATGATATGGATCATTCCCATGTGTTTTACAAATCTTGCACCATGGTCCTCCTATTGGAAAAGGATTTGGTACTCCTGTTTCCATGTACTGCGTGAAAGTTGGACATTCATTCTTGTTGTGTCCTTCTGTCCTTCATGTGGTACACCAAACAAATTTTGTTTTCTCTTTTCCCTTATTCTTGTTAAATTGAAATGTTAAGTTCTTCAAGTCATCCTGCAGCTCTTCTATTGATGGATCTGTCTTCTGATACTGATTATCTTCCATTTGTAAGGCTTCATGTAGAGCCTTTGCCTGAGTTTGGAAATTCTATTGTCTTAATGGGTATTTCAAATGTGGTAACAGTGAGTTCACAAATATATCTCTATGTTGCATGTCAGTCATGGAATATTTCAACTTACCTTTGAGATGCTTAATCCTCTGATCAATCTCCCAAACAAACTCACCTAGTTTTTTCCTCATTTCAATCATTTCATTCATGTATTGATCTTCTGAGATGGGCTTCTAAAATTTGTTTATAAGTAGTTTTTTCATGTTTGAAATAGTCCTTGTTACTCCTAGTGGACTGTTTACATCTAGGTTCATGTACCAATCCAGTGTGTGGTCTCTTAGCATGATAATTAACTGCGTGAGTTTTGTATCTTCATCTATGATCTACTTTGCTTCCCAGATCTTCTCACATATGGATAAGTGATTTTTTGGGTCCTCTGATGCCTCTCCTTGAAATTCTTGTAAAATGATCATGGGATCATGTCCTTCCATTTTAAACTGTGTTGAACTACTACCTCTGCGCAGTGTAGAAATTTGTTTTTTTCTTCATGAACTGGCTCCTCCAATTGTTGCTCCTTGTTTGGGTGTTTTTCTTGTTGTCTTCCTTCCACTAAAATTCGGTTGTCTAAATGATGTTATTACTGGTTTTTTAGTCACACATCAGGTTGTAAGTTCCACACTAACGGTGACCTAGATTGGATTTCTTCCTTTTGTTCCTACCCTTGGACCTTCTGTTTTCCTTTCATATTTTGAGTGAAGGATTTCCTCAATCTGCTCCACATCCTGGATATCCTCTACCTCTTCCTCATCACTTTCCAAGCCATCTCTATCAACGATGGCTCTCTTCTTGTTATTCATATTATATTGGTAGGGTACTCCACTACGCGTCTTTTCAGCTGTTGCGATTGTCTACTTTATTTGGTATTCTTCCATCATTATTGGGTCCATGGCCTCCTTATTCTTTCTCTTATCCATATCTTCCTCCATTTTTCCACCTCATGTCAATTCTTCCCCCCTTCCCCCATGCACACAAGGAATTTTAGTTGTTTGATTCCATGGTCATCGCATCGTTGTTATACAATAAAATCTTGATTGAAGTATACATCAATATGATATGCCTACCTCTAGGTCCTTTTAGAAAATCATTCTCTATTTTGATGTAAGACTTCGCGGTATCTACTGAAAATTCGGTGATAAACCCTGCAACAATACTTTCTAACCATAAATCTATTGCACATGTAAATTTGTTATTAACTTGTTGTAACTACATGATCTCCACAAGATTCCACTCCAGTTTTTGGATTTGATTTGTTGGGTGGTTTTATTTTAACCTGAATAGCCACTCCTACAACAAATGTGGGAAATTACAGAAAAATACCTCATGCAAGTCACTAAACATGTTTTTTTTAGATATTTGCATGGTGTTAACTTAGGGTTTTTGTTATCCTTCTGTGCGAACTCAAGTTATTTTTTTTTCAACCACATTTCAATATTTTCCTTCATTGTATTCCATGGCCTGAACATTCCCTTTTATACCTTCATTATCCATGTGATTCTTCCATGGATACCGTCCACTCAATTCTATGCAGTTCTAAACAAAAATGGAACCATTTGTTGGGTTAGATCTCCCTTCTACTTCTTCGTGGGTTGACCTAGGTTTAGATCTGAATAGGTTTCCAACAAAGCCCTCTAAAAATATCATCCCTCCTAGTAAGCCAGAAGGAAATGTTGTGCGTAGAGTACACAGTGAAGTCTTGACGTCGATGCTGCCTTCTCACAACCCGTAGGTCAAAGGTCCACGTCAGCATAGGATCTTTCCTTCTCTACTGGCCTGAAGAACTCTAAACATCTCTTCTATTTCCCTATCGAAAAATCTGCACCCACAACAAACTCTTACGAGATTCCCTCTTTACACTTGGGAGATCAGATTTTGTGACTTTGCAAATACAATGGTCGAGCATTGGTCTCTTGAACTCCTGAAACCCGACAACAGTCAACGTTGACCCTTTACTTTCTCTTTCTGCCTTCAGGATTTTCCCTATTTCGATTTCATCCCTCGCGATGTTGAAAAACTTGTCTTACTGACTCCCAGATATCGATATGCCGAAACTCCGATACACTCACGAGTTTGACTTTTCAACGGTCCTTCACTCCATCGGTATTTCAGACTTCATGGTATCGCGAATCCTAATGCAATGATTTCGGAACTTCACCCCACGAAACTCCGAAATGACATGCCACCTGTCCGCTCGCTGACTCTTCCATGGCCCCACACAAACCCTCTGGCTTTTGAGATATCACATTTCATGATATCACGATCCCTGTTGCAATGTTCATGGGACTTCAACCTACAAAACCCCGATGCACGTACCCACGTGTAAATCCGACGGCCCTTACGGCTCGAATCTACTGTCCTGCCCCTCCTAAGCTTTGAACTCTTTAGGAAATAACCACCATATCTCCCCTGCTCTTCTGTGAGATCTGATGGCTCACGGGATCTTGCAAATTCTCCTCAGAGAATTCCGACCATCCTTCCTCCTTGATGATTTCTGTGAATGAACTAAGTGTTCCTTCACAAACTTGTCCACTTGCGGTGCGAACTTATGACACTTCTTACCAACTTCCATTCACAGCTTCCCTTCACTGTCCTTCAACAATTTCGAAGGCCTTATCCTTCCTGAGATTTCTTATAACTCTGACCCTTTCAGAAGATCCCTGCACGCACGCCTTGCATAAGACTTTCAAACACTTCAAGTGCTTGAATCCTTTTGACTCTGTGCACACCTGCAACAGTAGTCTCTCAATGCTTCACTCAGGTCCACAACCCTGAGACTTCACTCAGCCTGTGCACTCCTTACACGGCTCCTGTGCCCAACTGCACCCTTTGCGTGAATGAGAACAAAAGCATCCCTATCTGAACTCTCTGTCAACGCACTCCTTGTGGACACTTCAACTGCACTCCTTGTAGAAACTCTTGCTCAGATAGAGAAACGATTGAAACTCATTCCTTCTTCCTTTCAGACTTCAAACTCAACCATGAAATCATATACATAGCATATAAAGAAAATGTATAACAGGAAGAAAACATTCATGAGCATATCATTCAACGTCAATACACAAAGAACAAACAAAAAACCATGAATTTGAATCAACCTCTTTCTATTAATCCAAATATCTGTACATGGGTGTTCTTACACAACTCTCTGCATGCTCTTGCTCCAATCTTCCATAATGTTACAATACACAATGAGGGTGTCTATATCCCGTTTCCCTCTTGCACTCTAAAACTGTCTAATCTAGAATTAAATTCTATCTACCTGCATTAACTATTCTAAATGCCTTCTACCTACTAAGGACGAGAGAAAATCACTCAAGGTCTAGTTACATTATACAAGTGCGCTTCATTAAATTTCCACATTTATGTTTGCGCATCAAATCCAAGAGAAATTAAAAAAATTGTGCTGGCTTGTCCAGCTGTCTTCTACTTTCGCGCTGGCTTGCTTGATGTTGGTGATGCTCCTACATCAAGTCTCACCTGAGATAGCTCTATGGGTGATTGAAAATCTCAAGTGCTTGCAGTCTAGGAATGAGTGGGGATCTGGGGTTGTATTCTATCTTATTCATGCAATAATATCATTATTTATTCAAGTACTTATAGGATTTATCCATCTTTCAACTCATTTATGCATTCTAATACATCTAGTTAATCATTCATTCATAATATAACCATTAATAGGAAGTAAGAATTCAATTAAAATCACATATAACACAAGTTTCACCATGGTTCACCCCCTCCTAGGCTACATCCACAAAGATTTGGCTTCTCTTCTTTTTTATTTAGTTTGCTGCAAAATCTAGCACAACGCGCATTACATACTCCATCATACAATCATGAAGAGGTTCAAGACCCTCTGTGAGGCAGACTAGATCACACCAGGATCCTCATCTTGTGATCTAACCCTCCAAATATATCTTACTCCACTCTTCTATAGCCTTATTATAACCACCAGTCTCTCAACTTCTCAATAGTATCGTATTGACTAACCAACCAACTAAATACTTTCCTAGACCTCCTAGGTTCTTATTTATATTATTTTACAATCTTATAGTAGTTTGTTGGTAGCACAATATAATTGTTAACTTTTCATATCAATTAAACGATCTATATAGCTGCCTAACTGGGGTCATTTATTTTTATTACTCTTCGTGAGAAATTTTTGAAATGACAGTTGTAAGTTGTCGCTTTTTCCTATTTCTTTTGTCTATGCTTCGTTCATGACTGAAAGCATGAATACGAAGCATAGAAACTTGCAACTGTGTTACCATTCTGTTTTAAAATTTCATTAAAGGCAAATTGTTCATACAGTTTATCAATGAAGTTTGGTTCCTTGCCATGAAGAGTTACTCTCTTTGTTTCGATCCTTTCAACACCAAGCATGCTTAGAGATTGATGGTTATATAAACAAAGGACCCCCACGATTTGATTTTTGGTATGGTTTTGTTTGATTCTTGGCTATACGTTTCTTTTTTCTAAGCCTTTGATTTTCGATTTTCAACTTACCCAAACCTTGTGATCAAACCCACAATGCGCGCACTTATTTTCATTTTTAATGCTTTGGTCCTATCTTGTACTAAATGCAAAGGTGGCAATACGATTTGCAGTCAGCCATCATTTCCAAGGTTGGCCTTGGGCTTTGCAAACCCTCTTCGCATGCATTTCAATTAAGCACCCATATTATCATTATGAGTTTTTACAATGTTCACTGTTGGTGTTTCTTGGGCTCGGGGTATGGCTCTATTTTGTTCTGACAAACCCTGCCTGCACACTATGTTTGATTGATTACCCTCCCATCTAGTATGGCTCTTGTCGTGAGAGTTGAACCTAATGGCATTCAAACTCTGCTCTTATATGACGATGCCAGAGAAGATCTGGAGAGAAGTGGTTGGCTCATTTTCATTGGGAAATTTCAGGGTTTCAATCTACAAACTACCTAGGAATTCGCTTTCTCCTTTGATGGGTGTAGAGCTAAGGTGGGTGATGTCCAAATTGAGGTTACAGAGGATTTCTTGAGTCAAGCTACAAGACTACCTGGAAGCAGTCAAAGGTGGTTCAAAAATGAAAAAGTGGAAGAAGTTCCTTTGAGCCTTATTTTTACATCTCGAAAAATAAAAGGGTGTGATAAAGGTATGCCCATATCTTCAATGAAAGTTCACTGGCACGGTCTACTTGTCGTATTAAAATAGTTCACCATCTGTGAGGGATGTTTCAGTCTTGTATTTATCTATCATTTGCATCTGCTTATGATTTTTATGGGGTTTCCCTTGAATATGTCGTAATACTTATTGAGGAGTCTTTATAAAATGGGAAAAAGGTATAGAAAGCAATGGTCAGACTCTAGCCTCTTCCATCACGACCTAATTAAAATCTTACTTGTGCATCAATTAGAATTGCAGAGTGATAATTAGGACTCGTTCTTAATTAGAAATGGTTTCTCTAATCCAATGGTTGAATAAATCGATAAACTCGTGGTTGAAGAAACTCTAATCTACCCTACAATGCCCCTCTCGCCTATCCAGGCCTGTGTCTCGGCCTCCTACAACAAACCCTCGGTCGATCCAAAGGTTATTGAACAGACCCGTGAGCAGGTTATACATCCTAATGACTGTGTTAAAAATTTAAAGAAACCTATAGGGAAGGCATCTAAGAGCAATGTTGATATAAATTTTAAGAACAAGAGAGTCGGGAGGCTAATTTCGAGGAGGCTTCGTAACAAGTCGAACTCTCATGCGAGTTCAGAATCTGAAATCGATAGGTTCCTCACTGAAGAAGACCCTCATCCATTCTAGCCACACCTTGATCGGCCCTATAACTTTGTTGAAAATTTACCTCCCTATCTGAAAAACAATGCAGATTTTCCTGGTGTCAAATTGGTTAATGAATCTACTGTTCGTATGGAAGATGCTCTGGTTCACAATCTTGTTTGTTCCCATGCAACCGTCACATAGTCAAAGTGTGAAGTCTTTCTATCATGGATTGATAGATATTATACTGATATCCCTATCCTACAGTCATGGGTTAAGGATTTAAAGGATCAGATCGATGTATTAATGAGCGAAAACCATAGGCTCGAGTCTGTTATTCAAGGGAAAGAAAAACGTATGAAGACAACAGGCAATGTAGTATTTAAAAATGTTGAGGCTGCAATAGACATTGTAAATTCCAAGGTTGCCTGATACGATTTGATTTCATAGTTGGAGGTATGATTCTTTATCTTAAAATAGGACTGTTTGTTGAAATTAGATTGCTTTGTTCTTTTTAATAAATTGGATTTCATTTACTAAAATAACTAGCTACAAAATCACAAGATTCTGTAGCCAGTTATGTTAATTCGAATTGTGTAAATCAATGGTTGAAAATGTATCTAAAATATTTCTATTTTCCTTTTTCTTTCAAGATATTCAGGAATCCATGATTACAAATTGATCTAAGGCATCCTTGAGACTTTCCAGTCATATCTTTGATGCATTTTGTATGAACAGAAATGAACTTTTGTTAGTTTTGGAGGATTTAGTAGGATCTAGGTGGTTGCATCCCCCTTTTATTTTTGTAATTAATATTTGATCTCAGAAGGGGAAACAGTTATATTTCTGAGGCCTTTATAAACCCATTATTTTTTGTAATCTAGGCATCCTAGCCTGGGGCTAGTTGTGAACAACTTATACTCAAATTTGGACATAACAAATATTTACTTCATGATTTAGCCATCTGTGAATGTTGTTATTGTCTGTAATTTGTTTATCTTGATAATTGGATGATTGTTGATATCTTTTGTCTTCGCAGATTATTTTGTTGTCAAGATAGTTACTCTTTCACAGTTCACGATTTTATGCTTCAGTTTTGTAAAAATAGTGAATGATCATTCAATTCATATTATGAGGGTTTACCTTAAACATGTTGATTGATTAAATGAAGGCTTTAACTATAGGATTCATCTCATGTGTTATCACTTGCAGTCTATTATATCGCAGTTATCATTTTTCTTCCTATCATTTTATTAATTAAATACACCAGTCAATATATAGTTTGGCGTTTATCCCAAACAATGTGAAGATGCATAGAAGATTTCTCTCGTGGATGGACTGATGTACGATTTACGCAAATAGTTGGATGCATACTCTTCAAAGTGATTGATAGGTTAGTTTGTTCCTTTTTTCATTTGCTTGTTTATTACAAGAATTCTTACATTGTAGTATAATTTCCACTGTCTACATTTTTCTGTTTAAATAGTAGTTTAATATTTGATCTCACGAATGCATATAAATTAAAAACAAACAAACAAAAAAAAACAGTACTTTTGCTTTCTTTATTTACTTTCATTAAAAGAATTATTTTAGATTCGATTTTTTTTATGAGTTCAGATTAAAACTCGTAATTTGTACATATTATATGTATGAATTAGATGAATAGAACTATAATATAAATATTATTAAATAAATTGTATATATATATATATATATATATATATATATATATTAGTGATTAGTAATTAGTGAATTATTTCATTTATTTTATTTATTTTCTTTTTTTTGTTTCGTTTAGGACTTAAGATTGGTCAATGGAGCCATTAAACCCGTCAGAGTGAGTCAATCCAAACGGCTTGGGTTAATTAGACAACCCCATACCAGATCCACTCTTCCAGTTGACAAGCATTCAATTTCACCCGTCAACACAGTTACAACCTTTGTAAAAAACCATAAACCTATCATGTTTAGACTTGCCTACCTTCTCTCCTTACATGTTTCTCCTCTTTCATGCCACTTTTCCTTGTGCCTGTTGTTTTCCTACCTATTGTTCTTCTCCAAAATTAGGCCTTTCCTTCCAAAATTAGGTCTTTCCTCAAAATAGCCCTACGCCCAACATCGACTCTAACTGAAAGGAGGATACAACCCCCTTTCCTTTCCCCTTCCTTCCACCCTTGAATATATATATAAATTAATCAAGTTATCAAACCATCATCATCAGAATTATTATAAAACCTACATAGAAACCTGTGCCAATATCTTCAGGAATATACTTCAAATCATGTGCCAAAATTTTAATACCAAAGATCCTTGCTTGACATAATCAAACAACTAGTGGGACCTCGCGTGACGAGTCTAGGACCACCCATGAGGGCCTTGTGGGACATTTTATGCTCAACTAGTGAGGTCCTACTCAGATAGGTATTTTTAGAAACCCTCCTCACACTTGAAACTTTGATCTTCCTCACACATGCATATTTTATTTCTCCTACACCTTCACTACCGAAATTGTGCTTAGAGATGATTATCTTGGATGATTATAATGAGTGGTTCTTCAATGTGTATTTATACCCTTCAATTAATTCCTTTTCTTGACTTATGGGTGATTGCATGACCCAAGTATCTATAAGCATGGAAGGGATGGAACTCATGGAATGTTAGGCCTATTGGACTTCTTCTTCTATTTTAACATGAATTCTACCATAACATTCATCAAATATATTATTTTATCCATTCAATAATATTCATTCTACATGACTATTTTAGTTCTCGTTGTAAATAAACTCTAACATATGCATTCATATACCCATTCATTCATCATAAAGTATATAAAATCAACACAACACACAAAGAGACACTATTGTTTCCATGGTTCACCCCACCTGGGCTACGTCCACAAAGATATTCTTCTTCTTATTATTATTCTTCACCAAAAAGGTCCTACACTTGTTACACCTCAAAATTACTCACTTCGATAGTGTCGCAAGTGTTTTCAATACAAGTGTTGTAAGTGTCACATCTTGTCCGCAAGTGTCGCATATTGACTACAAGTGTTGCAAGTGTCAAGAAAAATCATACTTCCATCTTTCCCATGTTGTGCCTCTAACGACATCATAAAGACACTTAAGACACCCTAAAGACTAGTTTTAAAGAAGAGAAGTCACTTGACAGGGAGTACAAACCTTTTGACACTGAAAGAACCACTGAAAAATGAATTTTGGAGAGGAGCACTCCCCTACCCACTGTTAGGGAGTGCTGGTGCTCCCTAAGCCTCTTTAGGGGAGTGTTTGAGCACCCTTTGCACCCTTTTGGGGGATCGCTACCCTTTTTAAGCAAATTTTGGGTTTGTTGAGGCAAATCAGGGAAGAATCCCTCAACTCCTGAAGGTAGTTGGATTCGAATAGATGGTCAAGGTATGATCTTAGGGAAGATCCTCAACTGAAGGAGAGGAATTCTCAACTTATCCCAAATATCTCTCGAGTGGTTGGACCTCTCCAAGGTTATATAAGGAGGCCTTCTCATTGTGAAAGGTACAGGAAAGACTAGAGATTGATACCAAACTTATGATCTTGTAAGTGGTATGAACAAAAGACATTGGAGATGTGACACTTATGATCTCATAAGTGAGATTTCATCAGGTCAATCAATCTATATTAATTGAGCAAAGGGGTTGGACAAGGAGAACTGGAAGAAGTTGTTGCACCTTCATCTGAAGGATTGTAAGTACTTTTACTTTTTCTCATTAATAATCAATGCTTGGCCTGTTTCTTTCAAACTTATGCTTGTTCCATATGAGTTTGTTTGCAGTATATGGGTCTATGATTGAGATAATATCAATAGAGTAGGAATTCCATTGTACCTTTGTTTTTTCTACAGGACCTATCAAGGAGATCAGGATTGAAGCTCAGCCTGGACTTTGTAGGGACAAACGTTGTTAATAAGGTACATATCTTTCTTCTTCTCCTTCATATGTTATCTTGATTAGATATAAAAGGATGTCAATGTCCATGTTAAGAAATTTTATGTCTTGGTCTTAGGAGTCTAGAGACCAAGAGGGAATCCACTTGTGCATAGGGGAATTCACCTATAATAGAAATCGGCGACTCCACTAGGGAGGAGCTCTGATTTTTATTTCCATTCCTAGATATTGTTTTATCCCTTTTCCCACTGATTTGAACTTCTCCATATTGTCATTCTGATTCTTAGATTTGTTTGATTTCCTCTTTATGTCATCATGATCACCCCGATTGACTGAATTTCCTTGATTTTTTGAGTTTCTGGGCTTTTTTTCTAAGTTTTTGGAGCAAAGCACTCCCCCCCTGTTGTTGTTAGAGTGTTATCACTCCCCTTTAGCCTTACAAAGAGCGTTGGAACACTCTGGTTCCCCTTACACCAGAGTGCTACCCCATTTTTGTGAGAAATTCTCTAGATTTTTCATTTTCTGAAGTTATTTCTTAGTTTTGGCATTTGCTCAAGGTCTCATACTCTCAGTCCATCTTGGTGTTGGCCTTCAACACCCTATTTTATAAGGATTGATCTCCTCTTGTTTGGGAATTTGACATTTTATTTCCTTTCCTTGAAGTCACTCTTTTTCTTTGCTAACCTAGAGTTAACTTGTTTTCTTCTCCTTTATCCGACTGAGTGGAAACGTTTGTGACGAAATACAAAGGTCTGTGAACCTTTTCATTTGATATTTGAGGTCAACTTTCCATCATTTCTCTTTTGTTTGAGGTTTTTTGGTTCTTGTTTGCAATTTGGTTATCTTTGTCCTTCTTGTCTATTTCATGACGAGAGTGTATTTTTTGTTTTGTGTGAGGTTTTATTTTGATTGTTTAATCCTGAAGTATGATTGACATTTAGAAGTCTTACATCTGATTATCATTCACATATAAACAAAAGGACATATTTTAGTGATTGGTTTGGATATTAGAAGGCATTTCTGAAAGTTTTAGCATTACATTGGATTTGAGTCAGAAAAAAATTGAGTGAGGACATTGCATATTAGTGTTTGATAGTGAAAACAACTTTCTCTCTTTCCCTTAAATAGCCATTCATCGAAAGACAAGACTAATTATCATATTCTTGTGCATTTTTGGGGGGGAATTGAGTTATCATACCATCAGTTTCATTGTCATACACCCTTTGAGTAAAGAACAATTGTAAAATGAACACTAATTTAAAATTATCTAGAACATTTTGTTTTTAGGATCTTCCACCAACATTAGACTAGATTTAGCACTTTGGATTAGGCTGTGAGTACAACTCTCTAAAGTTTTCAAAACAAACATTAGCATCATGAGATAGGGAGAGTCAAATCCAATTGTCGTATAGGATTTATGGGATCCCCCTCTCACACATGGTTATGCACGAGGTCACATTCGGGTGAGTTGCAGAGATTATCCCTCTGTGGTTCAATTGTTTGTAGTGGTCGAATCACATATTGGGAGTCACTTGAAGGTATACCTACAATTATATGTGGGAGCCTCTCGAGTTGGTTTTGGACTTGTTATCTTGCCCATACGTTCGAATTGGACTGTCAATTGTACCCACCCAGGGGCTGACTGCAAGTTTGTGTCCTTAGTTGCCATAATACTTAGGTACTTACATGAGGTGACAGTGAAGGGAAGTCTCACTGTACCTGGGACAGACATTGGTCAAACTCACTCGGACTCCTTGGAGGGTAAATCCACAGTTATTGTGTGGAATCTTGCACCAAGGTGAAAGTTTGTTAAGCAGGTCACCATTGTAACTGTTCCACCATATCCTAGCCCCTTCTTGACTTGATCACGTGACGTTGGATTTCATCACCAACTAGTACGATCATCGAGAGAAGTCTTGTTTGCTTGGTTTTGATTCCTATATTTTTTAGCGTATGTTGTTTATTTTTGTTAGTTGGCCCTAGATTTTTAGCATGTATTGTTATTCTCCAAAATTGAACCTATAGACAATAAAGGTCTTCACCGATCACGTAGGATGCAAGGGCTTCCTCCGGAAGGATACCAACCTTTACCTCCTAAGGGAGAAAATCAATTTGACGTTGGGAGTGTTGTTGCTCCTCCATTAGACAATTCAAAAGGTGCTTGGTTACAGTTGAGAATCCCACTCCTCGCACAACACCTATGTTGAAAATTCCTCTCGAACCACTTTTTTTTCATTTAGACTGTCTTGGGAACGTCATAGAAGAATAGGTCCCACAGTTACCTGCGAGAGATTTTACCGACACATATATGGGATCCACAGAACCAAACTTTGGTGATGAGTATAGGACTCATGTTTGTCCTACCACTGTAGTAAATACAAATCCCCCGCTTGCTCGTTATGTATGGAGGACTTCATCAGGATACGATCTCTATGATCATTTTGAATCCTTTCTACAACCCTTTAATCCTCATGACCCTCCTATTGAAAGTGGGCCATCTGGTCAAACAATGAATCACCCCATCGATCAGGTCATTAACCCTACTGTTGCATCAACACAAGTCTATCCTAATGCTGGACTCATCACCTCTACTCATTCCCAAGGCACTTCGATCCCTACCCCTGCTTCTACAAACTTTCACTCTACAGCTCCACATGTTCCGCATGATCCTGTTAGGACATCTTTTCACCCGAGAATGCAGACCCTTGCCAACCAAATACAATCGACTGGAGGGAAACCACCATTTAGTGAACCTATTCCTCCTAGAATACCATCATCCTATGTCAAGCCTACCCCTCCCTGGGGACAACCCCCTTTTCACAATCTTCCCAGAGGGAAACCTCCCTTTTCCAGTGATACCTCGGTCATTAATCCACTGCTGGTAGGGGGAAAACCTTCATCTACTAGAAACCCTTCACAATATTGGGGAGTATCTTCCAGAGGAACATTTACCCAACCCCATGTTTGGGGGCACTCTTATCATAAACCAAAAGGAAGACTATCAAATCCTGTTTCTTCCGGACCATCTTCTGGACAACCTTATCTGGGTGGCATCGCAAACACCACCTGGATTCCTTAAGGACAACAGCCTTATCCTCCCCATGGGTCTAATGTGTATCCACCTCCAATATCTACTCCTTACCCTCCTCAAGGGCATAATGTTCATCCTCTTTCTAGGCAAGCAAATCACCCAACTTATAATGCTCAGAACCCACCAGGTTATGCAAATGTTTCTCAGCCATCATCGAATCTTGTTTATCCTGGTTAGAAACAACCGTATGTAGGAGGACCTACTGGTTACAACTATCCACCTAACATAGTTTATGGTCCTACTAGTGTTCCTATGCCACACCAGTATCATATGCAAATTAACTGACAACTACCTTTCCTTGCAACTATGTATCTCCCAGACTTGTCCTGGTTAACTAATGATCCTATTTTTCATTCATCGGTTTGGCTAGTTATTCAAACTAAACTTCCTTCTAATATTCCAAAATTTGATGGAAAATCTAGCGAAGACCCAAATAACCATGTGATGACTTTCCATTTTTTATGTTCATCAAACTCCCTCATGGATGATTCTATACGTTTGTGTCTTTTCCAGTGAACACTTACGGGCTCAGCAAAAAAGTGGTATATCAAATTACCACGTGCTTCTTTCCATGATTTCAACTCCCTTGCCATGTTTTTGCTCATGCACTTTCAACTACCTATTCGCTACGAGATGGGTACTAAATCCTTGACCTCCCTTCATCAAACTAACTCCATGCATATCTATGACCATATTCATCAGTGGAGATGACAATGAAGGATGATCAAGGTAATCATTCCTGACATATTATTGGTGGAATAGTTCACTAAATCACTTTTACCCCCAATCGCTCACAATGTCGCTATGGGTGGCATAGTCACCGAGGAAGAAACCATCTCTTGGGCTCAGTACTTAGATTTGGTTTATTCACAATCTGGTACTTTGTATGATTTTCTTCCAAATGTTGCTCGGGCTAATACCGATCCATCTAAGCTGTCATCCTCATCTCATGCATACGATGTTATCGGTTCCGTCAAAACTCAATCTACTTCCCATTCAAACACACTCTCCTCTACCTCCCCCCAAACTCAGATCTCTAAGGTAAATGCAGTTCAATCCACCCCTTCACAACAATCCGGAGGTAAAAAGAAGACCAAAAATAAATCAAAAAATACTAATAACAATGAACAACCCAAAAATCAATCTCAAACACTTGCTACTGAAAAGAAACCACAATGGAAACTGAAATTACCATGTATCATTTGTGGTGACAATCACTACACTTGAGACTATTGACATCGCAATGAAGTGGCCAAACGTTTCTAGGGAAATTCACAACCCATTGTGCTTACTCATCCTTTTCCACAACAACAATCCATGGTTGCTCAAACCCCCTCTCCTGGGGGAAGTTCTAGCCATCCTCATGATGAGGCCTCGACGAGTGCACATATTTATATGTTTAGTGGGATTAATTTGACCACTAACTCTAAGACATACGACACACCAGGTAACCCTGACAAAGGAAAAGTCACTAACTGTACCAATACTTTATCGGATCCATCACCATCCTTCGTTAGTCCTCCATCGGTTAATCCTCCGTCTGGACCACTTCGGATTGAGAAACCTACATTTGACTCTATCTTACGCCCTCCTAAGATCACTATCCATATATCTACCTTTAATCCTAGTTCAAGTGATGCCCATAACTACAACATTGTTGAAGATTTGGCTCAAGCACCATGTGCTATGTCTGCGTTATAAGTTCTATAGCACTGCCCCAATTAACGTAGAACTCTCTTGGCCACTCTTGGTGCTTTTGATCCTGATTCATCCAACCATATCATGTTTGACCTAGACAATTATGCGTCTCGACTCTCCCACCAACTTGCTTTCCAAGTTGATGTTGTTGTTCACAATCAACAAATCCACCGAACTATTCTGGATGAGGGAGCCTCAACTTGTGTCATGTCCTTAGCATGTTGGAAAAGTTTAAAATCACCCACACTTAACAAATCCCCAACGATGTTATGCACCTTCGATGGGTGAGGTTTTCATCCCCATGGTCTTTTACAGTCCCTACCCATCCAATTGGGTGGAAAAACTGTCATTGTTGATGTCAAGGTGGTCAATGCTCCCCTCGATTACAACTTGTTACTTGGAAGAAGTTGGTTTTATTCTATTACTTCTATTGCCTCATTGGTCTTTCGATGTGCACAATTTCCTCATCAGGGAAAAATTGTCATTGTTGATTAGTTAGATTTCTGCACGATCAATGCTCGCGCTCCCACTACCAACAATATTCCTTTTTTGGGAGACCACAAGATCATGTATGAAAGCGTTGGTGTTGGCTTGATGAAATATTCTATCCTTATGGGTACCTTCCCTACACCACTTCCACCGAATACACATCATATTGCTACCGTCGATATGATTTTGACCATGGCTTATCAATCTTTGGAATCATCTAACCCTTGGATTGTACCTAGTCTGTTGGAATTTGATGCACTAGGTGACACTGTGCCACTTAGTCCAATCAAAAAATCATGCGTTCCTATCCAATATGCTTCTCCCTCTTCGGATGACCAACATCTATTGGCACCTGACAGTTACTCGATGTCATCATGGTTAAGTTCCTTGTCATCTTTGATCGACTACATTTCCCCAATTTTTCCTTCTGATGAATCTATTATGGAAATGTTGAGCATTGACGACCCACCTCAAGATGATAACCATCATCGATCCTTTTTTCTTCCCCCTTGTGAAGAAATTCGAGCAGATATACACTCTATCTCCCCTCCTAATGTTGATTTTCCATCGTCTCTCATGCCTTCAACTTTTGATGATTTGGATCCAGTAGTTGACATGGTGATCTCTTCAGTAGGGCTATTGGAGCTTGATCTCCTTACCCCTGACAAGACCCTCGACATGTGTCCCTTCCCAAGTGATTTTCTTCCATCCATTGAAGATCTCTTGGAAGCCATGAACGATTTTTGTCCCTTGACATGGTCTCCTTCTAGAGTGTTATTCTATTGGAAGCCATAATCAAGGAGAGTCCATGAGCATAGTTTCTTTTCTCTGTAGCAAGCTCGTTAAAAAATGAAACAGAGGTCACGAGAATATTTTCTCTTCCCTGTAGCAATCTTGTTAAAAAATGAAACAACAATTTGGGGATTGCACCCAGAGCCCTAAGCATAGTTCTTTTCCTATGTCAAGCTCGTTAAAAAATGAAACAATCACCTCTCTTGAACCTTCATTTCATCCATCCTTATCCTTTTTCTCCATCTAGTAGAGAAATTGGTGATAGCCTCAAATTTGGTGCATGAATTGAAGCTTGGAGGACATGTCTCTAGCCTTTGATGATCATTTTGGAGTTAATCCCCCAGCTTTCAAGATGGGGGCATATCGAGCTTAGTCTTTATTCTTTCTTGTGCTCGTAAATACATGAGAATGAAACTAGGTAAACTTTTATCTCTTTTTCAAACTTGCATGGTAAAATGAAAAAGGAACCCCCTAGAGTAGTCTTTAAGCTCTTTTCAGACTCTCTAAAAATGAAAATATTTTTCAGTGATCTTACTTCCTTTCCCACTCGTTAAAAGGTTTGAAAGGGCATAATTTATCTCCTTTTTGGCCTTGCGAGACTAACACTACAAAAAAGGACAACATTAGAGTCATGTTTAAGTTCTTTTTAGACTCTCTAAATATGAAAAACCATCGAGTTTACCTTCTCTGGACTCGTTAAACAATCATACATTGAAGGGCTCATATGAGACTGGACCCTTACTTCTTCCAGTTTGTTAAACAAAGAAAGAGGGACTTACCAAAGGTGAGTTACATCGAGCATGTGTTACCCTCCTCAATATCGTTAAATCAAAAATAGGTACTCGTCTATCTGGATGGGGGAAAAATTGAAAGAAGAAATCCAAGAAGTTTTTGAGAACACTAACAGTAGCCCTTATGGTTTCCCTTGAACATGAAACTTTGTCTTTACACACATTTTAATCCGTTGAACCTTTGCACTGAGCCAATCCTCTAAGTTTCTTTTAGTTCTTTGGGTCACCTAACGAAAGTCACCACATCCACTACATCATAAAGTTTTGGTCCATGTCATGTTTCTGTTGTTGTTCCTCAGTGTTAAAGGGAAGTATCTGCCTCGAGAGTCAACCATAAAAAATATCTTGTTTCAATACCCATGTCAGTCCATGTTCATTTGATCTACCAATTACATCTCTATGACTGTTTCATGTCGTTGATGGGGGATACATCAAGGCCCTCCTTCGATGAGTCTATTCCTATCGAATTCATCACATTATCCCAGAACTAGACTTAGAAACTAGTTAGTACCTTGAGACCTGCATGCTTCAATGGCAGGCCTCCTCGTGTCCGAAAATGGGTTTACATCATTGACCCCTGATCATATGATTCCATGAATGTTTGAATTCATCTCATTCATTCACATTCATCGGGATGTACTAGAGTACCTTGGGAATCATTGACATCAATGGTGATCTCCCTCGCGCTTGTTAATAGTTTACATCATTGACTGGTAATCAAGTGGTTTCTGCCATGTTCAACGTAAGGACATCTATTCACATTGTTAGATTCATACTACATCGAGATCAGTAAGAAGACCCTGGGTTGCGTTTTCACTCTTATGTATACCTTTCCCAGGTTGCCTAGGTTTCGAAGGAGTTCTTTTGAACTATGACACATATACTGTTACATAGATCCACTTTGTATTGGTTGTGGCTATGTCTTGTCATCTCATATATCCACTGTGTATTCTTCATGGTTACGATCATTTCAGGTCATAGAATTATAGACCCACATTGTATCTATAGTGGCTATACCATTTTTTCAATATAATTATGGATCCGCAGTGTATTTTATGGAGGCCATACCTAAAAAATCTTTATCACTCAAGCATAGGTATGCCTGCCTTGGGTTTGAAACATGTCATAATATTTGTTTGATGGTTGTGTGCAACTTTTTCCAGTTTCTCTGCATCCATACCCTTATTTGAAAAAGTATACAAAGTACTTCAGTCATCATCATATTCTAACTTCGTACTTTTGGGGGCAATCTGTTACACCTCAAAATTACTCACTTCGATAGTGTCGCAAGTGTCATCATTACAAGTGTTGTAAGTGTTGCATCTTGTCCACAAGTGTCGCATCTTGACTACAAGTGTTGCAAGTGTCAAACAACATAATACTACCATGTTTCCCATGTCATGCCTCTAATGAAATCACAAAGACAGTTAAGACACCCCAAAGACTAGTTTTGAAGAAGAGAAGTCACTTGACAGGGAGTAGAAACCTTTTGACACTGAAAGAACCACTAAAAAATGAATTTTGGAGAGGAGCGCTCCCCTACCCACTGTTAGGGAGTGTTGGAACTCCCTGAGCCTCTTTGGGGGAGTGTTTGAGCACCCTGTGCACCCTTTTGGTGGAGCGCTACCCTTTTTTTAGCAAATTTTGGGTTTGTTGAGGAAAATCAAGGAAGAATCCCTCAACTCCTGAAGGTAGTTGGATTCGAATAGATGGTCAAGGCATGATCTTAGGGAAGATACTCAACTGAAGGATAGGAATACTCAACTTATCCCAAATATCTCTCAAGTGGTTGGACCTCTCCAAGGCTATATAAGGAGGCCTTCCCATGGTGAAAGGTACAGGAAAGACTAGAGATTGATACCAAACTTATGATCCTGTAAGTGGTATGAACAGAAGAGATTGGAGATGTGACACTTATGATCTCATAAGTGAGATTTCATTAGAGCAATTAATGTAGATTACTTGAGCAAAGGGGTTGGACAAGGAGAACTGGAATAAGTTGTTTCACCTTCATCCAAAGGATTGTAAGTACTTTTACTTGTTCTCATTAATAATCAATGCTTGGCCTGTTTCTTTCAAACTTATGCTTATTCCATATGAGTTTGTCTGCAATAGATGGATCTATGATTGAGATAATCTCAGCAGAGTAGGAAGTCTATTGTACCTTTGTTTGTTCTACGGGACCTATCGAGGAGCTCAGAATTGAACCTTAGCCTGGAATTTGCAGGGACAAATGTTGTTAATAAGGTACATATCTTTCTTCTTCTCCTTCGTATGTTAGCTTGATTAGATCTAAAAGGATGTCAGTATCTATGTTAAGAACTTTTTTGTCTTGGTCTTAGGAGTCTAGAGAACAAGAGGGAATCCACTTGTCTGCAGGGGGATTCACCTACAACAGCACTGCATGCATTATATCATGGATTTAGTACTAGTGAGGTTGATCAACATCTATAGCTTGCAACCTAACCCTCAATTACACTCCATACTCTTCATACAACCAAAACTGATCCTTTGACCCAAAACATATCAAAGACTCAATACTCAAAAAGGTTCTCCAAAATAGGTTCTTCACACTTGATTTCTAAGTTACCATAATCACACTTGACTCTTGATTGCCTCTAGATACCTCATACATCCTCTATTTATATTACAAAAATGGGTAAAAACCCTTACATCATGACTCAAAACCCTAATTCTAATTGAACTCAACTTTTCCACTTTCTAACTTCCTTTTCACACTAATCCACAATTCTATCGCACTGATTTTCCTTTCTTCCCAACATGTTTCTTCCTTTTCCTTCATGTGCATTGCTTTATCCTCATTTCCTGGCGTGCACTGCTTCCTTGGTCCATTCTACCTCATTTGTTGCATTGTATATCGATCCTTACCCCAACATTTTCTACTCCAAAATGCCCCCAACACTAACCTATAGCTTGTCCTGAGCCACTCAGGCAGTGTGTGCCTCCTACACCGATTTATCCAATGCCTGAAACTTCTTTCTGAGTGCATCTACTTGTGTCTTGGCATGCATACTCTTTTCTGTCAGGGTCTCCATCGCTTGCATTGTTATGTGCTCTACCAGTACTTTTATTCTCTCTGAGTGTGCATGTTCCAGTCTTCCTTTGTTTTCTTCTAACTCTACTACTATATTATCTACTTGCTCCTATAGGGGATCCAAATGAGCATGTCATGTTTGCCTGTCCCCTTGTACTATCTTCAATTCCGCTTGCAGGTTTTTCATCTCCTACATGCTTTTTAGACCATTTGTTGTCTGTTGTGCATTTTTCTTTTCTATTGCATGGTTATGTCATTCCATTTCTTAACTTCTGTTGTGAGTCGTATCCTCCAACTACTTGTCGATCATTGATGCATCTACTTACTTATTTTTGGATTTTCCTCATTTTTCTGCTTTTTTTTTCCTTTTTCTTCTTTTCTTCTTTTTCTTTTCTTTTTCTTTTTCTTCTTTTTATTCCTACTATATACATTATGTAAAATTCTACTTTCTACACTATAATTACTAAGGGTTGGTAGTTCAATTGTCCCTATACAGTTTCAGTCAACTACCATTCACTATCCCTTACATTTCCTCGCCTGTTAAGTCCTTCAGTTGCACAACACCTCCATCTGTGATAGACTTTATCTCATATGGTCCTAGCCAATGCATTCTGAACTTCCCTGGGTGCTATAAGTATTTATTGTCATAGAGGAGAACTAGATCTCCTATTTTGAATTTCTTCTTCTTAATATGTCTATCATGCTAGGATTTGTCCTTTGCTTTCTGTACCTCTTGATGGAAACCATCTATGATCCTTTCTTCTTCCAATTCCAGAAGTTGAGATAATATTTCATGTTTTGGGCCTCTTTCTATCATGTCTATAATAGCTTCAATGCACATACATGATATCAAATAATCCAAGGGAACTACTTCTTCATGTCCATACACCAACCTAAAAGGTGTTTTCCCAGTTAGCTTCTTGCATGTAGTTCTATAAGCCCATAACACTGTTGGTAACTTCAATTCCCAGTCATCCATGTTTGCATTTAAAATCTTGGTCAAGGCAGTTCTCCAATATCTTGTTGAATGCTTCCATTGTTCCATTCGCATGAGGATGATAAGGAGTGATCTTCTGATTATGTATCTCAAATTCTTCAAGCATTTCTTGGATTTTACTATTGATAAAGTGAGTCCCCTAATCATAGATGATTTTAGGGGCTAAATTTAACCAATGGGATAATTTTCCATGGTTTCTCCCAAAAAATGATTCGCCAATTTCCATTTTTTCTAAAAACGATTTTCCCAAATTCCATAGAATAAAATTATTGTACCTTAAAAATCACCAAAATTTTATAGAAACTATATAAAATCCTTAGAAATTTGAATATTTTTATAAAACTATTGCCAAAGATTTTACATTTTTCATATTAGGGACAAGTAATATTAGCCCACGTTTTTACATTTTAATATAAATTTCCATCCTTAAAATTATCCCTTCTCTTGATCACTCATCAATATTCTTGGACATCTGAATTGTGTAACTACATGTTCAAATAAAAAGCATGTTGTAGTCTTTGCACTGTAATCCTTCACTATTGTTTCCTCAGCCCATTGGGTCAAGTATTCTATCATTGTAATAATATATCTATCTCCTAACCTTTTTGTTGGTGGATTAATTGGACCTACAAAGTATACTTCTCACTTTTCAAACACTTTCAAAGTTACTTGAGGTATCAATGGAATCTCATTCCTCCTAGATGGCTTTCCAACTCTCTGACAGAAATCATAATTCTGGAAGTAATCCCTTGAATCCTTGTGGGTTGTTGGCCACTATAATCCTGCATGAAATACCTTATGTACAGTATCTTTACCTCCATAGTGTTGTCCAACAATCCCTTCATGTTCTTCTGCCAAAATGATAGGCCTTTCATGTTCCATAACACATCTCAAAATGTTGTCTACACCAAGTTTGTACAAGTGGCCTACAATCAATTAGTAGTCTGCAACTCTGACCACAGGATTTTTCTTTTGTGCAGTATTAAATTCCTTTGGTGAAAATATTGTACTCAAAAACTCAATAATGTCAGCAAAAGACTCATCAACAATGTGTACTGAAAACAATTGTGCATCTGGGAAGTTGTCCTCCAAGTTACTGTGTTCTTCTCCATTAGTTATCCTAGATAGATGATCTGGCCCTACATTTAATCTTCTAGGCTTCACCACAACTTCAAATTCAAACTCTTAGAACAACAATAGCCATTTTCATATCCTTCGCCCCAACATTGGCTTATTGACTAAATATCTAAGAGCAAAATGATTTGTAAACATCTTGAAATGTTTCCCTAACAAATAATTTATGAATTTTTGCAAGGCATATACCATAGCTAATCCTTCTCTTTATGTAGTGTTGTAGTTCTTCTCTGAATATGATAACTTCTTGCTTGCAAATGATATAGGGTGATCTATATCAACTTCTCCTGGTTATGTCAATACTGCTCCTAATGCTATTGCAGATGCATCCACATGCACATGAAATTCTTTTTCCCAGTTTGGAAACACTAAAATTGGTGCAATTACCATATTCTCCTTCATAATATCCAAACTCTGTTGGCACTCTTCATTCCACTGATACTTAATGTCCTTTTTCAATAATTTCTCCATCAACGCAGTAATCTGTGCATATCCCCTTATAAAATTCATGTAATATCATGTATGACCAAGTGCACTCTTCAACTAGTGCATTAATTTAGGTGGTGGTAACTTTACTATGACAACAATTTTAGAAGGATCAACTAGAAGACCATGTTTACACACCACATTCCCTAAAAAAATACAAAAAGGTGTGTTGAAAATGAATTTCTTAATATTTAGTGAAATTTGACATTGTCTATACATGTCTAACATCAATCTTAACACTTCCACATGATCCTTCAATAAACTAAA
>CBVK0101271746.1:0-10742 GCA_900067695.1 Picea abies | reverse complement strand
TTCGAACCAGAACTAGGGTCAGGAGAAATGCACCAAAAATTCAAATTCCCATAAAATAAGGGCGAAAAGCCTCTCATTCTCATTTCCGGAAAATAGGGTAAATACCTCCAAAAAAAAATTCCAATTATTAGAAAATTAGGGCTAAGGGAGGATCAAATTCGAATTTCACAAGGCTAAAATGGATTTCCCTCCTCTCCTCTCACAAAGAACCATGGAACCATGGGCGAAGGGTTTTTGTATAATTTAAAAAAAATAAATTTGGGCTATTTATATTCAAATCCCTCGAAATCTCTCTATAGTAATAATTGGCCCAACCAAAATTTCATACGTCCTAGTTTCTTCCATGAGCCAAAATTTTCTCCCATAAAATTTTCTATGATGTCTATTATATAATTTTGTGTTTGTTAATTTGTATTTCAGTCGCCGTTCGCTTCTGGTTAGCCTATGGTTCGAACGATTTTTCCCTTGGATGAACCCAATTATTCTATGAAATTTGTGGTCCGAATTACAGTAGCATGTTTACTATAGGTTTATATTTTCTTTGTTTTATTGCTCTAGTTTCTTGTCTATGATTAAAACCTTTTCAATTTTTTATTTGTTCTGAACTTAGTTAGGACTCCTGTTAAAACAATTGCGGTGTTCGCACATAGTAGTAATGTTCTTTAGTTTAATATTCTGTAATTGTGCTGTGAATTACATTACCCATCAGCTATTCAACAACCCTGTACACTTGGGTGCAGTTCAAAAGTGATGGAAGGAGATACACGAGCGTTATGTACATTCATGCTAACTTCATCTCTATTTTCATGTATAACTTTTGTTGTCTAAATAAATTCGTACAACATTCTAATTTATTGGATCTTATTAAGACTGTTGTCTAGGCATTTTACATTTCTCTAATGTTATGTATCTCGTTAAACTTTGTTTAATCTATAATGATTCCCTTTCTAAAATATACAGTGTATCTTGTTGATCTCTATTTCATATGTAAGGATTCCCTTTCAAAATATATATATTGTATCTTGTTAAACTCTGTTGTTTAATATGTAATGATTCCCTTTTAATTATATACGTTGTATCTTGTTCAAATTTTGTCTTTTCAATACAGGTTTCTTATGCGAATACAATCTCTGTTTTAGTAACTAGGTTTTTACCTATGAATTTTATCGATTTGTTATTGGTAATATAATTTTGTTAGTAGATTTAGAATCATAATAACTATTGATTTTCTTTCACAGTTTTTATTGATGAAACTTATGATATTCATCTATCTTCTCATAACAAGCACTTAAATTTAATACTATTACAAGTTATTTATGCTTTATAACTAATGATTTTGGCCACACTAAAGAACAATAAAACATAGTAAACATTCAGATCAACATATTCATAACAAAGAAGTAAAACCTAGAACTTGGGGAAACCACACGTTGAAGAATTTTTTCCTCCCAACCTTAGACTAGAGTCTCTGTTAACCTATGTCACCCCCGAGCTGAGTTCGGAATCCAAGGGGTTGCCTATTTGGCCTCTTTGAGAATTTTGAGTCACATCTTGTTGTGTACATAATATTAGAAAAATCACTGTGTCAAGTAAGTTTAGCGTATAGCCTTGTCGAGCTATCAATTCACATCCTAGGAATGACATCCCATTCCCTTTTCATGACTTCTTTTATTTTTCCTAGGACTTATGACACTTGTCTTGAGCCTCCTGCTCACTGACCACCTATAGACTCAATTCTACACATGTTCACACATTCTTTGATAAATATGGAATGTGTCTTTTTGAAGTTGTAATGAACCCCTTCGTTATGACCACAAGCCTTGCATAACAGGTGCAATTCTTTTTTCTTTTTGTGTGTAGGAAGTAATAACATCAACACATTCAAACATCACAACACGAAGGAGAACACAACACATGGAAATCACGCATCAATAAACATAATGACCTATCACACTAACACATCATGCAGTTGGATGCAACATACGAAAATCAATTAGAAAAAATAAAAACGAATACCTGCCTATCCTACCCTGCAAGGTTAGGACCTCCACGACACATAAGCAACACTCAAGCTGAGGTTCCCATCGATTTTGACCATTTAAAGTCTCAAGGTCGGCGACTATTTTGAGAAACAAGGAGGTGTGCTTATCGATCAATGCGCACAATGACCCAATCATAAAGTATCATATGGCCAACTTTGAATCTCCTTCAAATATGATTTTTTTTTAAACTGTATTTAAGGGATTTCTTGATATGTAAGGGGTGGGATTCAAATTTGACCTCATTATTTGTTCATCTTGCATAAGATAGTGTTAAAATTTAATAATGTTCCCTTGGTGGTTTAAGACACTTCCCATTGTGGGTGGGCCTAGGTTGCTTCTACATTCACCATTGAGGTTAAGTCTTATCTATTTAAGTTTGGAGGTGGTACAATTTTGATAATTATGAGTGAAAATATTTTATGATTAGTAGGTTGTAGTTTTAATTCCATTTAGTATAGAGCAATTTTTATATATTAATCTATGTTTATCAATTCGATTACTTACATGCCACCAAATTTAAAATTATGAGTTAATTAAGCGCAACACATTTATAATGTTGAAGTGGTTCTTTTCTGCCAAATTTTCATATGGCTATGATTTAATTAAGTGGTAGCATATTTATAATGTAAGAAATAGCTATTATGTGCCATTTTTCCATATGGTTATGAGTTAGTTAAGTGCTATCATATGTTTAATGTTAAAGTGGCTATTTTATGCTAAATTTTGTATAAGGACCAATACCTTATTTCAATAATATATGAAAAGAGGATTTTTTTAATGAATCAAGGTTATAAGTTTTCTTTTTATCTTCCTTGGTTCTTGTTGGTACAATATTGAATTTTAAAATGATATTAGAGTTATGGGTTGTTTTTGTTTTTGTTATTTTCTATCTTGCTCATTTGACCAAGAGGACAAGGTTACAGTGACTCTTTCCCCACTAGATAAAGTCATGGAAAATTTGCAAGGGAATGATTTTGTACCTACAAAGTGAAGATGCAACTTTATCTGATTGAGAATGGCTTGGGGAATATAGATGAGAAAGATTCGAGGCTTGTAGATTATGATGCATTAGCAAAATGGAAAGCTAAATGTAGGCAGGCCATGAGTATCATTGGAGTGGGATTATCTAATACATGGATTTAGATTTGTTGAATACCTTCAAAGAAGTATGTGACAAAATAGATATGTTATTTAGTTTTAAGGTCCAAAATGTTAAAGTGTGGAAAATTACTTGAAGATAATGGGAGGAGAGTAGAAAATAATGTCATCAACCTCAAATACTTGACAACTTAGCTTCAAGCATAAGGGCCCTGGTTGATGTTTATGGTGTTATGGACATGACACCAAGCTATAGTAACATGACCTTTACTCTAAAAGGACTATCAATTAGTTCATGAATCATATTTAATGAAAAAGAATTATAAAAGAAGAATACTCTTCTCCTAACCAATTATTAAATCTTTAAGGTGATACCCCACTTAACCACACCCATCTTTGAGGTGGTACCCCCACTTAACTTCACCCATTTTTTTACTTGTAAAGTGAAAACACTCAATTTGATAGCTCAAATGTTGGAACTATGAATAACATTTGAAGAAAGACCTTAAACATCCTAAAAGCATAACATTGTTTCATGTTTATATCTTTTCATTTTTATTTCATAATCTTCTTTTATTATTTTTTTAATAATTTCATACTATATTATAATTTTAAAATTGTTTTTATTTATATTTTATTAATACAACTTTAATTTTATTAATTTTTTTATATCTTTTATTTATTAACACAATTTTAATTTTATTGAAAATTAATAAAAATCATTATAATCACTAACTTTGTAATCTTTGTTCATTAATAGAATTACACAAACTATATTGAAAACGAGTCTATTCACCAAGCTACTTCATTGCCTTGCAAAATTATTAAAGAGAACTCTTGGTAATTTATTTAACATAAGTGGTGTACTTTGACATAGTGACTAGTAAATTATGTTGAAATAACCGTGTTTACAATACCGTTTTTATTATACTGAATTATTATGTTTAAATTAACAAGTTATAGAGAAAAATTCAAAATCTTCAAAGAAATTTATATATAATTAAAAATATATTTATAATGTATTTAATCATAATTTCAATTCATAACTTTTATTGAATGACAAAACTTCATACTTAATAATCACACTAACAAAATTAATAATTATACTAGTAAATTGGAGATGACATAAAGATATATCAATATAATTTCAATCCAAATCCATAACTTTTATTGAATGAAAAAACTTTTGTACTTAATAATCACACTAACAAGTAAATTGGAGATGGCATAAAGAGACATAACTTTTATTGAATGCCAAAATTTTATACTTAATAATCACACTAATAAGTAAATTGGCATGGCATACAGAGACATCAACATTCTTGATCTAAATATTGAAGAGAAGTATGCATCTAACATCTCATTGAAGGACATCTCCAAAACTACATTATTTTGCAATAGAGTTTATATTTGGAATATGTTGAAAAAAAGAAGATAAGTTTGTTTTTCAAAAACAGTTTCTAGGAATTTCAAGATGGGAGATAAGTGATTTTTTTGGGGGAGATTTATAGGAATTTTAAGATGGGAGATAAGTGGTTTTCTTTGGGAGAGTTTATATTTGGAATAGGTTGAAAAAGGAGATACTTTTGTTTTTTGAAAAGAGTTTCTAGGAATTTCAAGGTGGGAGATAAGTGATTTTTTTGGGGAGGTTGGGAGTACTATTTAGGATGAGGATGAGTTATGTTTATAATTTTTGGAAAATCGAAACTAATCAACCTCATTTTTTAACTTCATAGCCTTACTATATTCCAATTATAATAGCTCCAATTTCTAACTTCATAGCCTTACTATATTCCAATTATAATAGCCTTATTAAACAAAAGACTCATTGTGAATATAATTTCAAAAGATACAAATAATAGTAAAAAAAATCCAAACATATTAAGATGGGGAAAGAAAAAGCAAGGGGGATTCTTTGTCAAATATGATTATAATTAATTGGTAGATAATCACCGAGAAAAACAAGACATAGTATTTAACAAACTATGGAACCCATGTTAATGTCTCAAAATTATACTATTTTATTACAATTATCTTGAAATGAGAATCTAACTTGAGACAATATTTGAAAGGGAGGATTATGATGTCATCCTAATGTGTAATGTTCTTAAAAGGTATACAATTCTCTCAATATCCAATGACCCTAAATGTATTCATTTTGGGGATGGGTGAGATGAGGAGTAAGATGCAATTTTGCTTACTAAGAGGAAACAACCATGTTTTTTCATAGGTGGCTAAAAATAAATTTTAAGTTAGGAGTGGGTGTTGAAATATAGGCAATTATTCTAAGTGTGTTGACTTAGAATATTTAAAACTATATGACAATGATATAATTTTTTAAGGAACACAAAAAAAATCTTTAAAGAATCAAAGTAAGATATTAAAGAACATAGCTATGACCATATTATACAAAACAATGTACTTAAGAGGACTTAAAATGGAGTAACAAAGACCATATGAATATAGGAATATAGAGGAAACACGATTTCCAATTATCTTATTCCAACTTTATACTTTGTAAAAAAGAATTGAAATAATTCAAATGGCGATGTTGAATCCTAGAGCTTTAAGATATAATTTGGGAAAATCAAGAATATGAAGGGTTGTTTGAGATAATAAGTAAATGGAATTGGAAATTGATTTCAAACCATTCAAATGGATGTTCGCCATCCTAACGTCTCATGAGGTAAATTGGGAAACACTATCATAAAAGGGATTATTCTAAATAATCAGTAAATCAAATAGGATATTATAATCAAACACACGGGAGTCCAACAATAACTTCATCAAAATCATGAACATGCAAAAATATTTGCATCGACGAAATGAAAATTCCATTTTGAATAATAAAAGAGACTTAAGTTATCATTGAGAAAATCAAGAGACTTGGATTTGGGTTCGGAAACATGAGACACAATTCACACTTTTTCACATGTTTTTGAGACATGCAAATAGTTTTTATTCAGAGATTGGTGAATGGAGTAGTTAATGAGCTAATGGAATCTACACGTATGCCAAGTACTGGAAAACCAAACCTCCTAAAGGAGAAGGGTTGATATATTGATCTCCACTTGATCATAATACATAAGAGAGTCCTCAATACATATGATTGAGGAGGCCCAACAAATAACTAGGTTTAGTTAAGAAGTTAAACAGAGAATCTATGTGAGCTTATCACACAAGTTGTCATGTGTTTAGAAATAGGTATGGTTTTAACAAACACACCAGTTTAAACAAACACACTAACACCCCCCCATAAGTGAAACATAGGGAGGAAAAAAGAAGCATAAGGATGGGTCCCAACAACAAGGCATGATAAGGTACCCATGTACAAAATAGCATAATTGGAGAAAAGAAGAAAAACCTGTAGGAGAAAACTCCTACCAAAAAGATAATACAAAAAAAAATTGAAGGCACGAGGACTCAAGATGACCCCCCAAGGACAACTTCCTTCACCCCAAACATCGATTGTAATTGAAGAAAACAAGGGGATGCCGAAGGTTTAGTGAATATGTTAGTAACCTACTCTTTAGTAGGGACGTACTCTAAGTAAAGAAAAAAATCATTGATGAGATGTTGAATGAAGTGCATTTGAATCTCAATAGAATTTGTCCTTTGATGCTCACCTGAATTGTGAGAGATGTAAATGGCACTCTGATTATCACACCAAAGAGTAGTGGAATGATCCTGTGAAATGCCAAACTCTGTCAATAGATTTTGAAGCCAAAGGGCTTCTTGACTAGCAAGAACAACACCAAGATACTCAACCTATGAAAATGATAATGCAATTGTTGATTTAATTTTACAATACCAAGCAATAGGAGCATACCCAAGGGGATAAACAAATCCTGAAGTGGAATTCTAATCATCAATAGAACCAACCCAATCAGAATTAATGAAACCCTCAAGTTGAGAAGCACCCGATGTGTATTGAATACCAAACTTGGTAGAGCCTCAAATATACTTTAGAATACACTTAGATTCCTTCCAGTGACTCTCATGAGGATCCTGAGAGAACTGAGATACAAGCCCAACTACAAAGTAGATGTCAGGATCTGTATGAGTCAAATACAATAGACTCCCAACGAGTTGTCGATACAATGACAAATTGGCTCATGGTGAAGAGAAGCTGGTAGAAAGAGTCACACCTGGAATCGAGTAGGTGCCAACTTACAATTAACAATGCCAAAGTGATGAAGTAAGTCAAGGGCATACTTCTACTGAAAAATAAAGATTCCTTATGAAACCAATAAAATAGTGCAGGAGACCAAGATCTATCATATCAATCTATTCCATCAATGCTTATTGAACATTATAAATCAATAATGAAGAAATCCATGTGATAATTAACTCATCGAGATACAAAACCAAAATTAGGAGATCAATGCCCTATCTTCTAGTGTAAACAATAGGATCAAAATGACAATGTTGGAACCTAAAGTGATAAGAAAACCGTCTATTTTCTCATACCAAGATTGGGGAGCTTGCTTGAGACCATACAATGAACATCAAATCCTGCATACAAGAGAAGAGTTCGACAAAACATTAAGAGGTTTATCCATCTAGATTTCCTCTTGTGAATCCCCATTCAAAAAAATACTCTTCACATCCAAACATGAGATGCAACAAGAGAAAGCCTAAGACATATGAAATTCATCTTGGAAATATGGGAATAAGTCTCATAATAATCAATCCCTTCAACTTGTCAAAATCCCTTGGCCACTAGTCATTCCTTATGTTTGTCAACAAAACCATCTGCAAGATATTTGGTTCTATAGACCCATTTGTAGAAAACTAGTTTTTGTACCTTAGGAAAAGGAACGAGATCCCATGTTGGATTCTTCATCAAGGAAGAATACTCCTCTTTCATGTTAGCTTCCCATTCATTTTTCCCAACAACATCAAAGAATTTTGGGGGATCATCTAAAATGTCATGACTCAAAAGAGAGATACATGTCATCCGTGGATGAATGTTGCAAGGAGTAGGAGAAAAATTGTTGAAATCGATTGGATTATGCTGATGAGGTATCTTTCTCTCTCGAAATATCCTCCTCAGTTGTTGTTCCAAATCAAGTTGTTCCCATGCGAGATGCTCAATTATTGTTGGTGGATTTTTGATTGGATCAGTTTCCTCATTTGCAGCTATACTTTTCTCATCTTTGTTTTCTTCAAAAACAAGATTGTCAGCATGAATTGTACCATTATGGAAATCTATGGAGTGAGTAGGTTCAAATGAGTGTTTGAAATGGTCATTAAAACAAACAACTCTATGAAACAAGACATCATTAGTAATAGGTTCAAATAATCTATATGCTTTCATGTCTTCAGAATAGCCAACATATATCAATGGTTGGATCTTGTTCTCCATAGCTTTGTGCTTTTCATTTGGAATTAATGCCCATGTTGCACTACTAAACACTCTAAAAGTAGAGACATTAGGATTAACATGACTCCAAGATTCCTCTCGTCATATGCAACAGTACTTTCTGAGGCATCTGATTCTGAATGTAATTTGCGCAGTTCACTACTTAAGGAGGATGATATGTTCTTGGACTGATTCTTTCAATAATGCAATTTTTGTTGAGGGCTGTAGGGAACAAAATGTTGATGCACAATACCATGTTGTCTACAAAAATATTTGAATGCTTAATTGGCATACTTCCCCCCCTCCCCAATTATTTGTGTGTAGATTCTTGATAGAATGAGAGGACTACTTCTCAACAAATCCTTGAAGGTCTTGATATTGAAAAATACCTTAGTCTTGAACTTAAGAAAGTACAACCAAGAACATCGTGAAAAGTCATCAATGAAAGTGAGTGCATACTTAGCCCCTGAAAATGAGCGAGTTGGAAAAATCATGAGATCACTATGTACCAACTCAAGAGGTATTGTTGTAGCATGCAAAGATTTTCATGGACAAACTCCATCAATACAAGAAACTTTAGGAAGTCCATGAACCAGTTTTTCGTTTTTCTGTGCTCAACTGCCACAAGTACTTATAGTTTAAATGTCTAAATATTCGATGCCAAATTCTACTCAAAGAATTAGCATGTGCAATTTAAGAGGAAGCCAAAAAAGGCTCAAAAACATTAAACTTGTAAGATATGGAGCTGTGATCAACTTTTCCCAAGGCAATAATGATGTCATGATTTTTCAATTCTTGAATGATTACATCATTAGGAGAGAACTCACCATTTTTCCGTCACCAGAATGGTAAATATGGTAAATTGAGAGTATATTCCTAGAAATGTTAGGAACAAGAAGAATATTATTGATGCACCCTTCATCTAATTGCTATGTAAAGTCTTTAATGGAAAAATGGGAAATGATACAATCAAAGGTTGAAGGAAATAACTCATTGGAATGAGTCATATGATGAGATGCACCTCAATCAAATATCCAGTTACTTGAAAATGCATACAAGGCGTAAGCGTAATCAGATAAGGCATGTCTTTTACCTATCGAATAAGGTTTGGAAACATAAATTTTGTGTTGATACATGGATTCATTCAATGCCTCAAGTTTCTTCCAACATTTTGATTTTTGATGCCATGGACCATCGCAAAAGATGCAAATTTCATCTGAATTTTTCTTCTTTGTCTGAGAAGAAGACTCACCAGATTTTGTTTTTTGCTGAGGTTTGGAAAGAGTCTCACAACTTGAGGGAGTCTCACCACCTTGTGCTAAATATTTCTTCTTTTTATATGATCCTTTCTTCTTACCTTTTGAGGTATGGAACAAAAGAGCTTGATTGTTAGAGTTTGAAATGGCATAAGTTGCATAAGCTTGGATTGTTCCCTTGTCAGGTGCTCACAAAAAAAGGTTTTGTTGAGCCCAGATCATAACTAACCGTTGAATTTAGTGGTGTACAAACATTCTTGTTTTGTTGCGCTGATCATCATACAAATCTGGGAAGTAGTGAGCCAGATGCGCCGAAAGAAAGGTTTGATTTCACGGACAAATTACCAGCGGGATGGAAGAGATTGAAATCGTACCGAGAGACCTGATATACAGCCTTTGGAGTGATGAGATTTGAACAAATCGAATAAAAGAGGTAAGTGACTTAAATTGAGAGAAATAAAATACGAGCCTTGAGATGTCTGGAATGTAGTTCCTGCGACCGCTTGAGTGAAAAGGAATGGAATATTTGAGCTCCGATCAGACGAGATTCGAACCGGAAAAACTGAGAGTTCTTAATGGGGCAGTTCAAAACCAGCGTGGAGTTCTCTGAGAATCCCCTTGGCACGAAGTTCTTGAGCACATAGAGCTAAAAAAAAATATGCACACAATGTTCGATCTGGGGCTAAGGAAATGCTAGGACAGTTCTGCTAATGAGAGAGACAGACTGCCCAAGCAACTCACAAAGGCTCACATCAAAATCTTTCGAACATAAATATGAGAAGGGTTTTGCAATGAGGCTTTGGTACCATGTGAAAAAGCCACAGCAATGTTACAGACTGCAAAACCAAACCTGGTATAGGAGAAGAGGTGATCTATTGATTTCTGCTGGATCCCAATACATGACAGTAATATATATATATATATATATATATATATAATTGAGGAGGTCCTACAAATACCTATGATTAGATGGGTAGTTAA
>CBVK0101271731.1:0-16130 GCA_900067695.1 Picea abies | reverse complement strand
GTACTCCACATGGATTTGAAAGGCCACGTGGTAAGGTAAGCAAGGCTTAACATCCATGATGTCAAACTTAATAACCTTCGAGCCACATAGGTCTAGATATCCTAAAGGAGATAACATGACATTCCTCTATGAGCACCTCCAAAGATGACATCGCACAATGGTTTTGGCCCAAATCTTAAAAAATTGAATAGTTTTGGGTAGCTCTGGCATTAGGATTGTGAGCATAGCATTTTAGTACTCCTTTCAAAATATGAGGTAGAGGTTCCAAATTTTTATATGAAAGGGTGTTTTCAGAAGAGGGGGAGACTTTGGACCTATAACATCATGTGAAGAACTGTAATAACAAGATCGAGTAGCTACATCAATCTGAGACTTGACCATATTAACAAATAGATATGCACCTTCATGTGTTGAGGGGTTTTGACTCCCGCTCAATACATTTTCGGTGTTTGAGGACCCTGAAGCCATGTGTTGATTATGCGAAAATGAATTGATCAACACAATGAGAAGTTGTGATAAGATCTCCTATGATTCCTCGATTTTGGGGCATAGGTGGGTAAGGTGATCATCTTTACAAAGTTTACAAGTAAAATTCACCTTTCTTTTTTCTTTCTTTCCCTCACTAGCGTTATTATTTTATCTACCATTCATAGTGTCTTCCTTCGATTTGTTATTATTTTTCCCACTCTTACGATTATTACCTCGTCCTTTCCTTCTATTCCTTCCTAGTTGCTGGTTACCATTTGGGTTGGCCAACGAATATACATAATGCACATCTACCAATTGAGTGGGAGTGGATGACGAAGACAAAGCTTGTCCTGCTACATGCTAGCTTAGAGACAAATCCTTCAACTGGTTCGTCACCAATTCTATAGAATTATCATTTGTAGAGGCTATGATGCCATCAACATGAGGTGCAATATTTTTTCTAGGGTCATAATTCGACCACGAAGCGTTAGGAAGAATTTCAAACAACATCCCAGACTAAGCATATATGAGGTCCATTTGTTGGGCTTTGAAAATAGCTTTTTCCTCAAATGTTACTCAGATGTAGAAACATCCTTCGAAATATAAGGCAATAAGGACTTAAGGAACCACTCCAATAGAAATCCTTCGAAATATAAGGCAATAAGGACTTAAGGAACCACTCCAATAGAAACTATGAAGGAATGTAGGATTTAATCAACCTCTTATGTCTATGCCACTCTTGGATATGGCCCGAGATATGTGTGGCCTTATATTTGTGAAAGATTGAAAAAAGTTCTATGCTGACATCATAATGAACCAAAAACTAGAAGTGGTTGAGAAAGACCAAAGTCATTTGATTAATTTTTCTGTATGTCCCCCTTGGTATCTCAATGTATCATTTCATCGAAACCTCCATTAGGGTGCATTGAAATAGTCTCAAACGAATAGAATCATCATTAAGGGAATTGGATGTGAACCAAAGATGAAAAGTAGTAACATGATCACCCATATCCTCCCCAATATTTCCCTTGAATTTTGGAATGTCCGAAGGAAGATTGGAGGGGATGGGGGGCCATAACAGATCATGACACACCAGGTCATTCATTAATATCGACAAATATGGAAGATTAAGTGTTGCTAGAAAAGGGAGCTGGGGGTGCAGTGTTTTAGCCCATGATCCCAGGAAATATTGGTGTTAAGGGATTATAGGCTATCCAGGGTTCTGGTATACACCATGGCCCTATCCGGTAGGTTAATATCCTCCTCCAAATTGATTCATAAGGGGTTGTATGGGCACCATAACTACAGGGGAGACATAATGAGGGTTATAAACATTTCCCTAAGTTGGAGGATCTCTATACTAGGGGTTTCCCATAGCATGAAACTGACTCCTTCGGGGTGGAAAAATGGAGGATAGAGGTGGTTTTTTTTTATAACAAATGAGTTTGTCAGAATCAACATGGAGGAAGAAGGGTGAAAGGATGAAATATAGGAGGTGACTTGTCCACTCGATTGAGTAATCTTTCAGGGAGCATTGAGACTAGGATTAGAACAAGAAGAAAATGGAGGTTGGCCTCCCACCATAGGATTTGTTTGGGAAATATGACCTCCACAAAATTAGAGAGGAGCATGCAGAGGAGCCATGCCCCCAGGTCCAAAATTAGGATTTTCATTAGTCCTTGGAATGGAGGATGAAAGTTGTGACATCATATTTTTCATACCAAAAGAGAAAGGGTTATAAACCGAAGGTTTGGACTGAGAATTGTATCCCGATGTACCAAAAAGAGACCTAAAATGGTTTGTTTCTATGGGTCAAGTAGAAACCACATAATGGGTAGCAATAAGGACGGGAACCTCCAGCACTACAACCATCGCAGATCAAGGAGTCAACATAATCCCACTAACCACATAAGGTATAGGAGTTGAGGGACTCCCTGTGGTGTCCAGACTCGACTCAGTACCCATAACTGGATAATCATAAGTCTAGGATGTGGAGATATATGTACCATGTGTATTAACTTTACACCTTTTATAAGGAAACTTCGGTAAAGACTCAAAAAGAGGTGGCAAATTCAACAAACAAAGAGACCTACGAAAAGGTTGGTATTTCTCTATGATGGCCCAAGACTCAAGATGCGAAACCAAATCCCAGGGCCAACTAACAATCAGACAGAACACCAAAATAAAGCAGAAAGGCCAAATGCACACAAACATGATATAGTAGCTAAAAAGGGGCCTCCCTCACTAGAGTAGGTATGCCTCACCCAAGAGGGGCATGAGAATCCATTCAAAATATTGAAGGTATCAGAATCAATTATAAGGGCCCTCATGGGATTAACAGTGCATTCGGTCAGATCTACCCAGAGTGTTAATCCTCCATAAAGGCTCTGTGATGTCCGACCCTTATCTGACTCAGGGTACCTACAGAATAACCCTTGCAAGTAACCTATGTGGCTACCTATGTCAAGAAACTAAAGCCACCACAATATAACCAATTCACAGGTGAACAGTCGAAATTCTGATCCACTGTATGGGTAGGGTAACAAAGCCCAAAATATTGAAAGCACCACCTCTCACAGTGGTAAAGGTACTAAAAAGACCCCATATATGAATGAAACCACATAAATATCTCTGACGCTAAGAAGGTATTAGAGGTCTATCGTTGCAACCAACTTCACTCGATCTCGTACTTAACTTCGGTCTGAGCGGAGCCTCCTAATGTCACTAATTACACAATGGGTTTCACCACTCCCTGATCAGACACATATGTTTAGCTTAATAGCCTTGGAGAATTTTACTCACAAAATCCTATTCCAAGTACCTATGTCCTATGCTTGTTTGTGTACACTAAGAATAAAATTGTTTCTAATCATTTTTAGTTAATCAACATTAATTTTAATGGATTTTGTTTACTCAAGAGGTGTGGTCATGAAACTGATGATATTATGAATCAACATATGGAAGAAATGAATATAAAAATACTGCCAAGTCCTAATCTTAAATTATCAAGAGATGGTAAGCTTTTAAATGCAACTTTCAATGCAATTTCTACAATTTCAATAAAATGCAATCTTTCCACATGTGTCAAGATCAATACTAAGTAATCAAAAGAGAAAATGCTATAATGAAAAATGAGCAATTTGTTTTGTATTTTCTACATAAAGAAAATAAAATGAAAGGATTTAATAGGAGCTTCACATACATACCCCACTGCAAGAAAAAATAGACAAGCCAAGTAGAGTACCAAGAAGAAAACACTCATGCCAATGTGCAAGGCTAACCAATGAAAAATATGATAAGAAACAATACTGCTAGAAAATTCAACAATAAGAAGGTTTCCTATCACTATGTAAGAAATTAACAGTTAGGATAGAGACCCAAGAAGACTCAACAACCAACTAAACTCACCCAACAAAAATCAAGCTCAACCAGTAATCCTAAAGATATGATGTACATGACTGTTTGAGAAAAACTCACGTAAGTACACACCCTATAGAAGGACAACTCATGTATGTATGCGTCTGCCAAGGGAAAAAATGCCAAGAAAGGATTAATCCAAGAAACTCATATGCAATGTAAAAATAGTATGTCAAGCAATTAGGTGACAAGGAAACTTAGGATAACTAGAGAAAGTCAACGAGAAAAACACTCCAAACCCCAAACAGAAGATCAATCCCCAGTATGGTCACAAATTCTGTTACGAGGAAAATATCTCTATGTCATGGGGTAAACCACAAAATATGGAATGAAACGCAAAATTCAACTATAATCCAAAGTATTCTATATAAATGAAATGCTAAGAAGACAAGGTCAAGAGCCTACCTCATTCAGATGTTCGATGAAGAAAACCATTGAGCATGTAACTCAACGCTTTATACCTACAAAGTTTCCTCAACAACCAAGATATGCAAGAATATGGTGATAATATAGAATGTTAGCATATATATTAACTTAATCCATTTACATACATGACAAATACACCCGTGGAATAATAATTCAAATATTTGCAAGATATCAATTGGATGAGAAAATAGTATTTCTATTAAAATAATCAGCAGGAGTATGTAGGTGACAAACTTCTGCAACAATGCATATCAAAACCAAGAAACTAAGTCCCTCCAACTAGGCCTCCACCACTTCAATTCTCCACCAATGAAAAGCTCGTATAAAGGAGACAATGAGGTTCTCCATCACAAAGAAGGAAGAGCTTGGGGGATGAACAATGAGTTCAGACTTTCAAGGATAAAGGGATGCAGACTCAATGTGAAGTGAAATTTCTCCAGAGTATCTTTGCTCTCAAAAGTTGAATTCTCTCCTCTTCCAAGGCTTGGATATGTCTCAATTTATAGCCTTCAAATGGAATTGAAGGGATGATTAAGAGCATTTCTAGTATATGGAAGGTCAAGGATCATGGATCTCATGATGTGACATGGAAACTTGACATAATTTTTAATTTTGAGCACCAAACCCGATGTACGTGGGTTGCAGTGGAGAAACCTGCATGCTTGTTGTCTAATTGGTAGGGTGCATGTATGTGGAAAAATGTGATTTTTTGGTTATGGAAGGTAAAAAAGGGGACTTCACTTCAAGTTTGCATAGGGAAATGGAAAGGCCATCCAAGAAAGTTGCACGGGGTGAGGAAAATTTTTCTATTACATTTTGTATCGTTGGATGTCCTTCAAGTTCTCTCATGCTGATTGCAATATGTCTATATTTGATTGATAATTCATTTCTTCATTGAATTTATGTTATGTATGTAGGTGTAGTTGAATAATTGTTAATTGAATTTTGTAGGATCAAGATTTAGGATCAAGTTCATATGCTCAATATATTCATGTAATCCCAAAATTTCGCAAGCTCTTATCAGGAGAAATATAGCACAATCATATATTTGATGAAAACATATAGTTTCTTTACCCTAACAATCCTAACATGCCACCTTCCAACAACCAACCTAGGTAAATGATATTACATTGTGAATTGAATCTCTTTTATGTAGAAAACCACATAGGGTGTAAGAAAAAGATGGTTGAGTAGTTGTATTTTTGGATTTTCAATGGAACTAATGTAAATGTATTACTTAATTCAACATTTTTTTTATAAAGTATTTGGTTTCATGTTTATTATTAGGAAAAAATGTTCATGCTTCTAATAAGTGTTTGGTATAATGTTTGAACATATTAAATGCATTGTGTTACTAAAATTATTGATGTAATGTTCAAAATTTTTACAATCAAGATTCTGATGACGAGCAACCTGTCCACCATCTATTGTTGCACCCCACTGTGATGTCAAGTCATGAGATTTATACTAAATGAAAATAGATCAGAGAGGAAGCATACTGAGAATGGTTGAAACAACCACTTATTCAATTCCCACTATTTCCCGAGTCACCAATTCAAAACCTCGACAGTAACACAAGCTCTTCACATGTTGGGGATGAAGGAAATGATATATATGTTGGTATGTATTATTTCTTGTGGGATACCCAAGACATGGAGGGAATGTTGTTAGATGCATTAAAAACATGAACTAGGGGATGATGCTTATGCCATAGATAACTTCTTCAAAATATTTAAATGTGCTTCTACCACTCCTCTATTTGGTCATGCAGGGGTTTGCAAGGTCTACCCAACTAGGGACAACAATGTTACTGTACAACTTGAAAGAAATGTATGGTATGTCAGACGCGTGTTTCTCGACACTTTTGAGGAAACTAACCATTAAGTCCCCTAAATGTTTAAGGAATATTTTCACACAATGAAGGAACAAAAGGGTTGATTTTTTTCATTCTTAATGACTGTGTACATTTCTATTTTCCACTAATTTGCTGGTTACTCAAAGATAAGGTACTTCCAAGTGATAATGTCTTTCCCAATAGTTGCACAGAGGTAAAGAAAATGTTGAAAATGTTAGGTGTTGAGTATGTATCATATCAGTCATGTTCGAATGATTGTATTCTTAATATAAAAGATTATGCGGAAAATGAGATATGTCCAAAATGTGGGCATGACAGGTACCATAAATAAATAAAAAAGGGTAAGGAACATGGTATTTCTCATAAGATATTGAGGCACATGCATATAATTCCAAGGATTCAAATGATCTTTCATAAAAAACAATTAGCCATGTTGTAGAGGTGGCATGTATCACATAGAAGTGAGTCAGGAGTTATGCGAATCCAAATATATTTAGTAGCCATGGAACATATAGAGGATACATGGCCCGATAAATTCAAGGATGAAGTACGGAGCCCATGATTGAGCATAGCTATGGATGGAGTTAACCCGTATTCCCTCCAAAACACCAAATATTCTATTTTTCCAGTGGTAGTGATCAATAACAATATCCCCCCATGGCTGTCTGTGACGAATGAACATCTTATGTTGGATCTTATTGTCTCGGGTAGAAGACAATGAAGAGAATGGATGTCTACCTCCAACCACTGATCTATGAATTTAAGAAATTATGGGAAGGGATACATGTATATGGTGTAGCAAGATCCATACCAATGGATAGGTATTTTATATTGTATGGCATATGTGTGTACACCACACATGATTATCCAGGACTAGGATTTTTCTCTAGTAAGCATATTAATTGATTTGTTTATATCTTTAATGTTATTTTGAATACTTCATTTAGTGCAACTATATTTTTAACACTACTATGCTTTGTATATGATAACATCATAGGTCTTGTAAAAAAATGGTATCATGGAAGTAGGTGGTCAAAAAATATTTGAAATATGGTGTACGATTGTTCGAGGGTATTGCTCACATAAGACCACATGTAATACCCCAATACTGAGCCCCAGTTAAAATTGTAGAATATGGTTTATAGGTTGGTGAGCTAGGTGATTATAAGCTAGGATGATTATGTGATGATTAGGCCTAACATCCTAGGTGATAAAGGCTAGTGAGACTATTTTTGTATATGTAAACATTGTTGTAGGAAAATTCCCTCGCAAATAGGTGAATCTCCTCTTGGATTCTAGACCCCTATACAAAGACAAAAAGATGCTAACATTGGACACTAATATCCCTTTGAATCTAATTACCTAATCAAAAAGAGAAGGAGAAGGAAGAAAGTGTGATGCACCTTATTCCAGTGTTTGTCCTTGTTGGCCCTTGACCAAATTTTGGGAGATTCTTGGTCATGTTGACCTATTTTGGACTTCGACAAACTGTCGAAGGAGGAGCGCAAGATGAAGCGAAGATCATAGGATCTCATCCCATTTTTGGGTCCTTTTTGGGTTTTTGGGATTATGTAACGGGATTGGGATGTCGGCCCATGGGTTTACCCATGCTTAGTCATATTTTGTAATATATAAATATATGTCTAGGCAATGTAAGGGGGAGCATCTCTGTGATGTTAGGCCACTAGTTAGATGTAAATGTATGCTAAGTGCAATTAGAGTCTGTAAGTGATTTGTGCATGACTGTAAGAGACTTGCAGAGCTAAGTGCAAGTTGTTGTAATGGACCGTGGAAGGCTTTGTGTTGTAATGCAAGGAAGAAGGATCTAGCGAGCTGCACAGATCTTATGTCCTATGTGGAGAAGGGTTCGGAGGATCTGTGCATGTAACCTATTGAGAAGATAATAAAGAAGAATATTTGGTGGATGTAGCCCCAGGGTGGGGGTGAACCACATAAATACTATGTTACTCTGCTCTGTGATGTTTTGATGCATTTATATGTTATTTTCTAAGTGCTTTGAGATGATTAGATAAATCTGCTTATGCTTAGTGCTAATGATATGTGAGAATGTTAGATCTGATTTGTATGAATATGTTTAGTGCTTGATTTGCTAGATATGATCTATTTACCTATGCTAAGTGCTTAAATACATTAGATCAGTGTGAATGATGTGAAGCTCTGTTTTATCAACGAAGTAGATATTGATTGCATATTGAGGAACTGATTGTGCTAAGTGATCTATTGAATAGTACAATCATAGATCTATGTCCCAGCTAAGGTTGCAGACACTTGAGTCCTACAACCACCCCTTCCTCTACCTCAGGTGAGACTTCATCTGCTTCGCAGGTGTTGCCAAAAGGGCCGATAGTTAGGGTTTTTTTTGTGTGCTGTTGTAGCATTGAACCTTGGGTCTACCTCTATGCTAACAAATGGTTCCGTTGCCGAGACTTGAAACTATGATTGCTGGGAACTAAGGAAGAAGAAGCTTTGTGCAAAGGTTTGACCTAAAACTGTGAAGCTCTGTGCGTAGATCTGTTTCCATAGCATGCAACATTTTACTTGACTTGTGAAGTTTTGTGCCAACTAAAGAGGTCAGATATGAAGAAAAGAGGTCAGATCTGAAGAAAGGACATCAGATTTGAAGAAAAGAGGTAAGATTTGTAATATATGTGCTCTGATAAAGGTAAGAATAGTAGAAAATTTCTATATCTAAAAGCGTTGTGCTCTGTAAAAGTAAGATAAGTGAAATTTTTTGTTTCTAGAGTATGGATCTAGGTATGTTTGATAGATTCTGTACTAGCTTAAAATATGGGGCACTAATAGATGAAAAAAGATTTGATATGAGTAGATCTGATAAGAATAGTGAAAGATATGTTATACCTATGCATAGAAAGAATGTTTGGACTAACAAATGGATGCAGGACCCTAGAAAGAATTTGTTGCAGGTTAGCTCCTATGATTCTAGCGCGCAGTACAGGAGAAGTTGGGGATCATTTAAAAGAAAGAGAGGATTAACCCTCTGTTATAGCTGCATAAGACCAGGACATCTTGCAAAGGGATGCCCTGGAAGAAGACCTAGCTTTATTTGTTGTAAAACTATGGATCATGAAGTATTGGATTTCCATAGAATGATTGCTAAGCTTGAAAGAATGAATCTGAATCAAGAAAACCCTAAGGAAGATCCAGAAACCATGGAAGAACCCCAGAAAGAGTCAGCGAAAGCATTGTTACAGATAAAAAAACCTTGAATGACCACCGACATGTTAGATTATCAAAGATATTTAAAGAAAAATAATGCATCGAAGCAAGAATAGGATACTTTGACATTGACTATGTTCTTGATGAGGAAGCACATGCGAATATCATGATAGAGAGAACTTGGGAAGCTATAGGGAGGCCTGATATGACTCCCTCATTAGGAGGAATAGGGTTATTTAGAGGAAAACTGGTAAACCTATGTGGAAAGCTCACTCAGATATCTATGAATGCCAATGGAACTTTGACAGAAGAAGATTTTGAGATTATTAAATTTATTGAGGACAACACCTCATTTACCATTTTACTAGGAAAACCTTGGATTGATAGAGATCAAGCCAAGCAAAAGGAAGAATAAGAGGTTTTGGAGCAGAATAAATAAGAGTTAAAATATTTTGTGACTAGAAGGATCACACACTTGATTGAAGCACATGAGAACAGATTGAAGCTATTTAAGACTAGAGGCCCAGATGTCGAAGTTGCAAGAAAATTAGAGGACCCACAGAAGACTGAAGTACCTACCCTAGATAAAGAAGAGGTATTACCCCCGAATCCTAGGAAAGAATCTCAATAGTGCGCAGTGACTATGTCAAAAGAAGATAAGAATCATAATGGAAAAATGAATACCGAGACGAAGCTCACTAGAAAGAAGGCTAGGAAGTTAATTAAGAAGAGGGATAATATTGAAAAGTTACAGAAGGTTCCATAGGGAACTTTGCAGAAAGAAAATTTGTAGAATTGGAGCTTCGCTGGGATATCATAACAATGACACATGCCACTTTGCCATGGCGAAGCAATATAGTTATTGGGGACATTATAACCATTCGACTGATGCTCTGAACGAATAGAAATAAATTTATGGTGAGACAGCTCGACACTAGACCGTTGGACCATGCCATAACGAAAAGAAAAAGAGTTAATGAGGCTTCATACCCATTACAAGAGAACCATTACTGAGTTACCTATTTATCCCATCGCACCACACACCAAGAACACTTTTTCTAACCAAGAGTTTGAGCCCTTAAACTAAGTGAATTGTATACATCGATCATTGCGCTCTTGTTGTTTATTCTAGTACAGTGTCTAAGTTAATTTGACCTCGATCTAATTAATCCCGAGCACATATGTCCGATGAGCTCAATGCAGTCAAAGAATCAATGACATAAGTACTCCTCGAATTGATGACTGAAAGATGCATGTCTGTTATTGGATAAATCCGTAAGTGTGGACACAAACCGATCTCCCTAGATCCACCTGGATCTAGAACAAAGAAAGACAGAACATGACGCTTTCCCTAGATTCTAACCATTGAATTGAATAAGAGGCAAGAATAAAGAACATACCTTATGATCACTTCCTTTAGTGTTTGTTTCTCCCACTTCACTCCAGTGCTCTCGTACCGTCAAGACCAAAAAAATACAAACCAACCGAAGTGAAGAAATCACAATCTATTCAATAGTCAATCTATGTATATGATCAAAGAATTATACAATAAAGTGGAAATATCTTTATGGGAAAGGGACATATTACTGTATCATATTGATGGAAAGTAAAGATTACAACCTGAGCCTTGATGTCACAAAATTCCTTTCGATGGCCCTTGGCTCTGACACACACATTTTCTCACTTGCATGAAGAAGATCAAAACCCTTATGATATCCTTCTGGAGTTTCCTAGCCTACTGTTCAAGCTTCAATCCTTCACACAATCTTTCACCAATTCTCCAATAAATCTTGCTTGACCTTGTTTGCTTCTTTGCTTAACCTTTTCCATGAGAATTCCCTCAATATATAGGAGAGAATGCATTAGTTACTTGGATAAGAATGATCCCAAAAGATCAGGGAATCTAGTACTAGGATAACCATTCGAATGCCATCTCATCCTTCTAGAAGATTCCCTTCTAGAAACATCGAGAATTCATCTTTTTCCTTGCTTTAGAAAGAGTTCGCACCCTAGCAGTTCAAGACAGTGCGAACTTCTTGCACCCTGGCTTAAGGCAGCCTATGAGAATTAGGCATTCTTGCAGGAAAATATACTAGCAGCCTGCGAACCTCCTTCAAAAATGATATTTCTGGAAAGAGAAGAAAGTAACTTTTCTCAGGAGAAAGTTCTTATGAAGAGCCCGAGTACACCATCATCAATACATCTTCATGATGACCAAAATCATGGGTAAAAGAATGCCCCCCAAAGTATGAGTGTTGGAACCAGTGACAACCGATAGACTTTGTAAGCTACATGTGTGTGTCGAGAACCAGGAGCACACCTAATCAGAAACCTGCGAACAACCAAGCATCTGCAGAATATCATATATATATCAATTCTGAGGTAGGAATTCTCATACTCAGATCATAGACTGATGACATTATAGACATGGGTCATGGCCACCAATCATACACTGTGGATCCATGCCGTCAAAATATAGAATAGCCACCGGAATACACTGTGGATCTATGCGAGAAATTTCAAATCAAGACGAAATAGCCACGAGACATACATGGTGGATCTATGTGTGGCAAATTATACATACTCCATCGCAACCTAGATCGCAAAGATGATATCCAGGGTCTTCAATTTCGTCGCCCAAAGTACGAATCTAACCATGTGATTACATGTGTTGAAGTTGAACATGGTAGAAACCACTTGATTACTGGTCATTGATGAAACCATTAACAAGTGCGAGGGAAATCACCATTGATGTCAATGAATCCCAAGGTACCCTAGTACAATCCATCGAGTGTGAATGAATGAGTTGAAGTTGAACATCCGATGGAATCTTTCGATCAGGGGTCAATGATGTAAACCCACTATCGAAAGCGAGGAAACCTACCATTGAGGCATGCAAGTTCTAAGGTACCAATTAATTTCTAAGTCTTGATTCCAGATAATGAGTTGAAGTCGACGGAACAAAACTCGTCACAGGAGGGCCTTGATGTATCCCTCATCAATGACATGAAATGAGTAACATATTTTGAAGGTGAAACAGAGTATGATGTGAATTGGACTGGACACAGGGAAGGCCGACACAGAGACAATGGATAACTATAGATGGTCGATTCAATATAGGTTTCAGATGGACTTCTCTTAAACATATGAACGACACGACCAATGATTTGGTAGCATTGACTCAAAGACGACACAAGGAATGACCTTGTAGCAAATCGAATGAGAGACAAATGGATTTCCCAAATTGACTTCAAATGTGATGAATAGGGGGTGTCATGTTCAAGAGTGACACTTATTGCCAATCAATGCGAAGATGAAAACATATCCCTTTCCCAAATTTCCCTCCACCATTTCTGGCGAGTACCTCTTTATTTTTATGCAAGCTTGAGGAGGATAACATATGATTGTTGATGTAAGCTCATCCTTCAGATGAGTCCCTCGAAGTATGTTTAACAAACCCTAAGAAGGAGTGGTTCGGTCCCATCATGGGTTTGGCAATGTTTGTTTAACGAGTCCAGAGCTAGAAAACTCGAAGGTTTTTCTCTCAGTTCCTTTTTCGTAAAATAGTCTGGATGAGACTGAAAAAGAGATAAATTATCGCTCACCAGATGCTTACTTCAAATACTTTATTGAGCGTGAAAATAGCAAGGTCGCTCGACAATATTTTCATGTTTAGAGATTATGAAAAGAGCTTAAAGGGAACTCCAGGGGGTTCTTTTTTCGTATAACCTTTACGAGTCCAAAAAAGTGATAAAAGTATACTCTGTTACATTCTCATTGATTTAAAAGCACGAGAAAGAACAAAGACTAAGCTCGATAACTTATTCTTATGTATTAACAAGCATGAGAAAGAACAAAGACTAAGCTCAGATTGTTTTTATTTTTACGCAATCTTTAAAACAAAACAAAACTATGCTTGGAATAGATTTTAATTTTTACACAAGCTTGAACCAGAGGAAACTATGCTTGAGGTAGGTGGTTTCATTTTTACACAAGCTTGAACCATATAAAACTATTCTTGGACTTCCCAACGCATAACACATGGATGGTTGGTACTTAGCCCCCAGCTTAAGAAGCTAGTGGCTCTACTTCAGCATGAAGTGAAGAGGCTGTAAGAAAATGCCCCCCAAGCTTCGTTTCATCCAACTACAAAGGAGAATGAAATGAAGCTTCAAATACTAGATGAAGGACTTGACTTAAATAGAGAGGGGGAAGACTATTTCATTTTTTAACGAGCTTGACATAGAAACAAGAACGATGCTCGTAACCTCTGTTTCATTTTTTAACGAGGTTGCCTTAGAGACACAAAAAACTATCCTCAAGTGGTTTCATTTTTTAACGGGCTTGAAATTAGAAAACTATGCTCAAGGACCTCTATTTCATTTTTTAATGAGGTTGCCTCAGAGACGCAAAAACTATCCTCGAAACCTCTGTTTCATTTTTTAACGAGGTTTCCGCAGAGACACAAAAAACTATCCTCGGAACCTCTGTTTCATTTTTTAATGAGGTTGCCACAGAGACGCAAAAAAATATCCTCGGACCACTCTTCTTGATCATGGATTCCAAGAGGACAATGCTCTGGAGTGACACCATGTCAAGGGACAAAACTCAGTCATGGCTTCCAAGAGGTCTTCACTAGAAGGAAGAAATACACTCGGGAAGGACACCATGTCAAGGGTCACAACAGGAGTAAAGAGATCAGACTCTAACAACCCTATCTAAGAGATCACCATGTCAACTACTGGATCTAAGTCATCAAAAATTGAATCCATGGGTGACAACGCCACATAATTGACCTGTGGCGGGGGCGATAATCTCTGCATATAAGAACCATTCAGGGAGGCAATCCAGGTGGGGTCGATGAATGAAAGTTGATAAACAGTCACAACCCGTCCATCATGAGGGAAAGATATCACATGAAAAAGAGTAGACACAATAAATTTCATGGCATAGACATAATCCCTCCCAAGGAGTAAAGAAAAATTCAAGGGGTCTTGGACTACCATGACATCAATAAAGACAGTTTTCCCTCCCAAAGTTACAGGAAACTGAGGAAGGGTCCCTAAGGGTTGTCTGGTTCTTCTATTAAAAGATAACAGATTTTGTGTAACCGGCGCAAGAGGAGGATAACCAAAGGCTTGCCAAGAAATAGAGGAAAAAATACTAACAGATGAACCTTCATCTATTAGCATCTGAGGAACGTCCCGACCACAAAACTGTACTGTAATATGGAAAGGAATGTGAGAGGGAAGACAAGGTCCAGTTAGCACACCCCGATGGCCTCATTACTTGGAGGGGGTCCTACGGGAGAAGGAGGAATACCCCTCGGCACGGGAGAGTCTGTATCAACGAGAAAAACATGGGCAATATCGAGTTTACTCTCTAGCGGGAGAGTAGGATCGACTGATGATGAGATCAGATCGACTACTTGGGTTTCATTCTCCAAGGGGAGAATGGGGTCGACAGGTGTAAATGGATCGACCACTTGGGTGACACTGACTAATGGGAGAGTGGGATCGACCGAGGATGGGATCGGATTGACCTCTTTAGTTTCTCTCTCTGAGGGGAGAACGAGGTTGATCGAGGATGGTATCAGATCAACCACTCTGTCAACTAGTTCAACTAAGGACGTGACCAGATTGACGACATGATCAACCGGATTGATCGGTGAAGGGACCAGAGTGATCATTCCATCAACTATTGGAGGGTTGAGAGAAAGCTTGCGATAAGCAGCTGGAATTTGAGGCTGTGAAACAGTCATGTCTTCCAGTAATTTTGAGGCTTCTTCCATATGAGGACAAAGATGAGTTAGATGACTCCCTTTGCAAAACATACACGGGAACTTGGCTCTACTTTTCGTCTTCCCAACTATATGTTGACTAGTCGATGGGAAGTCATCAACATGTTATTCAAAGGGTAACGACATGGGTTGGCAAGGATGTGTAGACCATGCTTCTATAACCTTGGATAGACCAGGGCATTGCTTAAGAATATGGCTACCCTTACAAAGCCTGCAAGGGTACTTGGGCTTACGGGTTGTTTGGGTGATCTTGACATCATCAAGACTCCCAACATGATTAACAGTAACTAGTTGTTTTCCAACATGTTTGACAGTGGTTGGAGGTTTTGACCCTTGTTTATCTTTCTTCTTCTTAATCTTTCTTTTCTTCTTCTTCTTATTCACCGGGTTACTAGCTTGAGAACTTTCACCCGATGAAGAAGATGAAACGGAAGGTGACATTGCAAGAGAAGAAGGCAAAGAAGACCTTACTGGAGAAGAAGGTGAAGGATCAACATGAGGTTGATGCTCTTGGGGGGAAGTTCTCGTGACTGAAGCACTAACTGTATTCAGGATTACCTCAGTGGAAAACAACCATACCGGTAATCCAATAGTGAGACTTGGAAGGCTCAAAATAGCGATGTGAGGAGGACCAATGTTTCCATAAGAAGGAAAAACAAAAGGTTCCTCTAGATAAGGGGTTCCTTCATTGGTCATTCCAGGAACTGATGCCATTAAAAACAAAAATCCAAACTAGAGTTTGCTAGGGAAAACAAACAACACACGCTAAAAATCTAGGAAGCAAGCAAACAAACAAAACCTTCTCACAATGAACGCACTAGTTGGTGATGAAATCCAACGTCGCGGGAACAATGTAAGAAGAGGATGAGATAGAGCAGGTGGAAAATTTACGTTGATGACCTGCTTAACGGACTTATACCCTGGTGAAATCTCCCACACATAATCATGGGTATACCCTCCAAGGAG